>PYUH01004047.1:978-15582 GCA_016808085.1 Suaeda aralocaspica
GGATGACACTAGTTGATGGGACTCGTTTCAGTGACACTAAGGAACCTTTTGTGTTGGCATCACTAGCTAAGCAGATTTTCTATGTCAAAGACAACATCGACCCTCAATGGTTGGTAGTGGTTCAAGGCAAGAGAGGGATTGTTGGAGTTGAAGATGTGGTAGATGAGGAAGACTATGATACATGGGATTCCACCCCTTCACTATTTACCGGTGTTCACATTGTTCAGAATGGCCATGATGTTGAGGAAGATGCAGTGTATGAGCGTGAGGAAGGGGTTTATGTTGATGTTTAAATTACTCGCACTTAGAGTGTAACCGTGCAAGTACATGGGGTAGATTACTTACTTGGGCAGGGGGTATTATATTGTAATGGATGGTACGAAAAACATGTCAAGTATTAACAAAATGAATTATCATTTTTTGATCTATAGTAGTCTACTTATTTACAATGCAGAGATTTTTTGACAAAACATTAATGTATTATATTTGTTGCACCCTTCAATAATTTATCTTTAATTTAAAATATTTTACATATATATGATTCATGTAGTTTTGTTTATGTTTTTAAGATATTAAAGATTACGATGGGCCGGAAGGAGGCAAAGGATTATGAGAGGCAGAGGGCATTAAGGATTGTCGAGAATAAGGCAAGAATGGAAGCTATAGGTTTGTCAAAAATGGCAGATGCCTTGATGGGATCAAGAAAAAAGATGACACAAAAAAGAGTAGAAGTGAATGAGAAAGTCGATGTCGATTATGAGCCTGAAAGTGATGATGACTCTTACAACGATAGTGATGATAGTAGTGGTTATGATTACACGTGCGAAAAGGTAAAAATTTACCCGTAGTTTATTTAATGATGCGTGTTCCGTGTTATGCAAGACTCTCATCATGTGAATTTGGGAGTTTTGATATTTTTTTAGTTGCTTATTGTTTTGATTTTTCAATTGCAAGTTGTTAGTTTTGAATTTTTATTATATGACCGCCTATAAGAGTGGATTATTTTTATAAAGTTTTACTTTGTTTTTTTGATTAATGTGTCATTTGTGTATTAATTTTTTAGGAAGTTGGATCTATGGACCCGAGGAATGATGAAGTAAATGATGAAGACGAAAGAACGGATTATAGAGAGGATGACGTTCCTCAAGAAGAACAAACGTCTACTTCACAACGAAAAAAGAGTAAGACAGTGGGTAGAGGTCCATCTAAACCGGTCCGACCGTCAACACCGATGTTCCTTGAATTTGATGAGTATGATTTGCCGACGGGTGAGTATGAAGATAAGTATGGCAAACAAGTTGGGAATTGTGCTTATAGGATTGACATCAACATCCGTAAATGGAACCAAGTGCAGCAAGTGGAAACGGATGGATTGTGGGCTGAGACGAAGGTGGGTACAATATTGTGTGTCCATTCTAAACTTAAAAAGATTGATTTAGTTTGTATTTTGTGAATATTGAGCATGAGTACGTCATTTCATTGTGTGTTTTGATCAGATTAGGATAAGATTCTTTTTGTGCATTACTATCAATTCCATATTGGAATACTTCATGAAATGCTAGCATCAGAATAAGATTCTAAAAATCTCAAAATATTGGAATAAGATTCCATATTACAATTTTATTGGATTATAATTAACTTACAAATTATGTTGAAATCAGAAACTCTTCCACATTGAAGACCCAACAGGTAAAAGAAAGAAGAATTTCCTAAGAGCAGTAGCTGCTCGCTTTCGTCACCACAAATCTGACTTAATGAGGCGTTTTATTCGTAAAACCATTGCACCTAGAAAAGGTAATCCAAATGCGGATAAGAAGCCTTGGGAGTTGTATGAAGGGTACATAACAAAGGAGCAATGGGAGAAGTTTGAGGATTACGTTCGATCCCCTGAATTCAAGGTAACATAACACTTGAATTGAGTTTTTTGTAGATTACTGAGTTGATATGGGTAGTAAGTTGTGATCATATGGAACATGAATTTGTGATGTCTTGTTAGCTAATGAATGTAGTTTACCATTTTTTGAAACAGAAAAGAAGTGAGCTAGGAAAAATGTGTTCCAAAGGAAACATCCATCGTCATACACTTGGTCAAAAGAGCTACAACAGAAAAAGGAAAGAATGGGTGAAGGAGAAAAGACTTCCAACTCCTCCTGTTGACAACTCGACCGAAGAGAGTAGATTCATATATGTCAACTAGCATAATTATGAAACACTTAAAACTTGTTTTACATGTATTTAACAAATTGTCAGATTTGTTTAATACTTTTAAATTGGTAAAAACCAATGAAACATTCATAACTTAATCATACAATCATAATAATTAAACTATGATCCAGACCCATTCAATCTAGTCATAAAAATAATATGAAAAAACAAAAAACTCAGACTTTCTCAAAACCCTAATTAAAATTCAGGATCAACTTTTTAAATCTATATTTACAAATCATAAAAACATGATTATAAATCTAAAACATTATAAAAATGATCATACACATAATTTATAAAACACTTAGCATTACATTAAATTAGAAGAAAAGTTTTTTTTTTTTTTTTTTTTTTTTTTAGTACCTACGAAAATCGAGAAGGCAAAAGGGGGAGGATGGGTGGCGGCGGCCGGCGGCGGCCGAGGGGAGAAGCGGCGAGAGGAGAGGTGGCCGCGACTTCGGTCTCTTCGTCGCTTCTCCCTTCGTTTTTTTTTTCTCTCTTTTCTATCTTTGCGTTTGGAAATCCTAACTTGAATGCTTGGGAATTCTGAATACATTTTTGGTTGAAAGGGGGGATTAAGCCCCCAAAGGATTTAGATTTGCGTTTAGGAAAAGCCCAAAAGGATACTAATTGCGGGATTTAGTTTTGGGCCCAAATTAAACTAATATGGCAACCCTTTGAAAAAACACTTTTAAAAGCCTACAAAATATTTTACACATTTAAGACCTTCATAAAAATATTTATTGACGTATAAAAATTATTTCTTTAAAATAAAGTAATATAAAAATCCGTAATTAATTAATTCCTTTAATTAATTATTTTCAAATACTTTTATTCCTTAAAATACGTAACTGTACGTATAATACTATTTTAATCTAAAACGTGTATAAAATTAGGGGGTATTAAAGGTTTGTGTAGGTTGTAAAGGTGTGGGATCAAAGTGAGAGACTGATACAAAGGTGGGAGTATTTAAAACTAATAAACGAAAGGTGGGGATTAAAATGAGCGAAACGACCAAAGGTGGGATGTATTCCCATAAAATTTCCAAATAAAAATTTGCAATAGGGCTATAGGATCTGGTATCTCTTCTTTCCATAAGTATCACTACGACGATTTATACAACATCAAATATGCCCAAATTGTTTATCCAAAAGAGATCTATTAAATGTGATAGAGTAGCTATTCTGGAGAACTCGATTGTACTGCTCAGGCCATTTAAAAACTGTACACCTGGATTTCATAACTTCCTCTTATATTTTTCCGGAAAACATATTAAATTAATAAGAATGATATTTATTAAAATACTAAATATGGAAAAGCCAAAGTTTACCGCCACCGTGATAACACTTTACAATGACTTGTTACACTCAAAGTACTACAGTGGAATCCAAACACAAACATTTAAAACTAAACTTCAAAACAATCTCAAATTAAAAATCAACTTTAGACTTGTTACACTCGGAACCATACTAATGGCCCTTAAATAACAAAACCAACAATAATATTAAAGTCTTTAGAATCCAAACATCCACATAACTAATAGTCTCATTAGCAATTAAAATAAGTTAAAGTACCAACAACACCAAGCGCTCTCACTCCATCCCTAATGAAATGACTTATGCCCACTTGTACTTGCCCAGGCAATTTCTTTTTCTAGGACAACCTACCACCACAAGTGGGTCATCGTAAGGGCAAGTCCAAGGACAAAGGCATTTACACAAATACAAATTGTCATCAAAGCTAAGTAGACATAACATGCTAAAGACTATGCGCAAAACCACCATTTTTTGTAATCTGTGATTGGCTAATCTATTGTGTGTCCGGTTAATTAAAATGAATTCCTTTCCACATATTACTTGCAGACGGCTAATAACTAACCTCCTTCGTGACCCACACAGTAAACTGTGAGTGGCAAACATGTCTAAAAATAATTGTCATAACCTCTTTACTTAGCTGAACAATAAATTAACAACTCTATCTTTCTTGTTGATTAGTATAACCACTTACAAATAACTTTCTTCCTGCTTCAATACATTATTGGCCAAAATCAAACTGATCCTAATATTCCAATTCAAGATTATAAAAATTCAACCTTCTATTAACATGGAATGCCATCATACTTGATGTAAGAACATTGCTAGACTAATAAACTTGCCAAGCAAATAATTCCAATGAATTCAAATCAAGCATACGAGATTTCATGAATCAAGAATGTTCAAGCATGCATTCTGCTCTTTGGTGTCTATCTTTAGTACTACGAACCTTGTAAAATAATGTGTGCTCCGCTCAGAACTTCTATAAGTGGACTAGTTCAAAGTCTCGCTAATAAGGAAAAACCGAAAAAAATAAATGAAAAAATTGTGACTAAATTCTTTACAACAACTTATAACAAACTTATATATTGGAAACTTGTCCAAAACTTCCTTAACTATGATCTCTATTCATACCATACTTAGCACTTTAGATGTTAGGAGTTGCGAACACTTACTAGTTTTCGGGACTTATTTAGTGATAAAACCTTAGTACAATTTTATGTCACTTTAGAAAGTGGACAGCAATATGAATGTATAAAAAACTCCTTGAAAAAACTTCAAAAACGACATGAAAATCAATCCTACAATGTATTACTTACTTTATATGAGCAATATATGCTAATTACATACTTTAAAAGCCTTAATTATTAAATTTATCAATTCTGGACAGCAATTTAAACATGAGTTTTCAAATCACTTTAGACTTCATAAAAAATACTAAAAATATATATACATTAAGAGAATTGGACACTTTGAGACAATACTAGTACAATTGGACATGAAAACTAATTCAGAGATCCAATGACATGCACCACCCTAGCAGCCCCACGCACCCGGGCACCACTAAGAATATGGTCAAACCAACTAACAGGGCCTCCACCGCTGCGACTTGTTTTCTATAAATTTCAGATTTGTTCCTAACTTAAGTCATGAAAACCATAAAAACATCATAATTATGCCAAAAACGCTTCTTCTACAATTACAACAATATTGAATGAAAATCCAATCTTCTCGGCTTTAGTAGGAAACCATATTTCATATGCCAAACATGTTGTCATAATATTCTTCAACCTCAATCTTGATTATAAAATGGGACAGCTTTATAAATTAAGATTTAAAACCCTTTAAAAATCAAGTCAACTTAATTAACATTCATCATAAATTCACCCCAACAATGATTTATGATCATAATTATCAAAGTTTAGAAACATAAAAAACTCAATAAATCATAAACTAAAAAATTTTTCAAACACCTATAGCTCATAATTTCATGGAACAACAAAATTAATTCCATGCCTTTTTAAACACATTCATACTTATATTCAAAACATGAATAAAACATAATTATGCACATGGAATTGGCAAGATTTTCAAATCAAATAAGAAAGTAGATATTTTTTTTTTTTATAAGCATGAATTAAAACATTTATGATATGAACATGGAATTTGCCAAGATTGAATCCGGCGGTGGGCAGGCTGCTACGGTGGTCGGCGCAGGCAGCGGAGGGAGGTCCGGGCGGCGAGGATCTCGAGACAGACCCAAAATTTTTTTTTTTTACGGAATGCGCAACACTTCTGCAGTTTTTTTTTTTTTTTTTTTTTTTTGTTTTTTTTTTTCAAAGAAAAACTCAAACTTTTTTTTTTTTTCTTTTTGCTCTAAATTTTTGAAAATCATAATGACTTTATGGGAATATGGAAGGGGAGAAAAAATCTGAGAAATTTTGGTTATTATAGTTTTTAAGTGGTCGTAATGTATAGGCCTAATTAGGATTTGGAAAAGCCCTACAATCCTCACAAGTGGGAAAGATTGTCTTTAGGCCCTGCCCAAAATAATTTATTAGGGAACCTGCGAAAATTCTATATTTTAGAAGCTTTTTTACAAACAATATTTTTTAAACATAAAACTAGTAGTTAAGAGCATAAATAACTACATTTCAACCAAAAACTTGGTTATTTATTTTATCATTATAATTTCTTTTCATTTAATATGGTCCCATTGACATATTATTATATTTTTTCAATAGAAAGATTAAATTAAACGTATTAAAATTTCAATAAAAATTGGAAATATCGGAATAATAAGAAAAGATGAGAAAAATATTCACTTTAAAAATACGGATGAAAAGTGGGTGGTCGGGGTATTACAAAAAAACCATCTGGAAGTTTCTTTCATAGTAATGCATTATAGCAGTTGCGGCCTACAAAACAGTTAGTATGGGACTACGGTCCATCCGACGTAAGCAGGCCTAGCTCTCTGAGCGTCTTATTGCCCAGATAATTAGAATCTAAAAGTAGTTGCATTCCACCACGGGAGAGTATGTCTCTTCATAATCAAATCAGGTCTTTGTGAGAAACCCTTGTGCAACTAAAGAAGGCTGTTCGTATATCTTACACAATTATCCACCTTGTTACATTTATCTTTGCCAACCCATTTATACCCCACTGGCTGTATAACCTATAAGTGTGCGAAATACTGGTGGTCCAAATACTTCTTCTTTTGCAAGAAAGAGAATTTCAATTCTACATCAAATGCTCTGTCCATTTTGGCCAATCATCTCTTTGTCTACATTGATCCAGGATCTTGGTCTTGATCACTCTACATATCCATAGCATCAAGTTGTTGTCACATGATCGTCGATCATTGTGTTCGTTCATTAATTCCAGAACGTTGATAAACTTAATCGAAATCTCTTCATTATCACGGTACCTGCAATTTCTTTTTGTATTCATGTCTATATTCTCTTCTTGGAGATTCTTCAAAAACTTATTGTATCTCAATTTGACCATTACAAACCATTCTCTGTTTTCTTTCGACGAATTTTTTTATCTTTGGAAACTGATAGGTTTCCACACTTCTGGTCGGCTTTAGATTCGTTAGCAACATGATGTTGCCTTCTGTGACATCAATTTATTATAGGAGCTATTACAGCTGGTATATGTGAACTTGGTCACTCTGTTCAGTGTCGGAGAAGAAAAAAATGCATCTAGGCAATTGATATTTTGAAACTTATTGTACATATTATTTTATTAGCATCACGTTACACTAATCTTCACTTGCTTCTCGTTATATAATGTTATACTTTAAAGTACATGGACAGAATCACTACTTAAAGACATTGATAATAATAATGAGTAACTTTGATTAACCAAATATACATTTGTAGGCCCTAAATAGTCCCGGGTCCCTGGTAACGACTCCATGATGATAATAAAACACACTTCTCTAGATTATGAGCAATTGATTTCATTGGAAGCTTAATTTTACATATTTTGTCTTAAAGTACAAAATATTTTTAGAAAAAGCCATTTATATATTGGTATTATAATTAAGCCCAAATATTTGCATTTTTTTAAAAAAAAATTAAAAAAAAAACAAAGAGTTTTTAGCGCTTTTATTTAGAGCGCAACAATCAGCAAAGTAGCGCTGGACCGCAGCAGCGTCCAAAGCTTAGCCAGCGCTAGATGCCACAGCTGGTTGTTTACGAAGAATGGGTCAACGCGGCGGTCGAGATCTACCTAAACTGTGTAGCGCTACCTTGACCAGCTTTTTTTTGTAATGTTTTGTATTCTTAAACTGTTCGCGCATAACAACATTTTCCTATAAATACTTTTTTTTCCTCTAAAACGATCCTCTTACTCCTTTATTTTTTGCTTGACCCATTCTCACCCTTCAAAACCGACATTTCCTATTCTTTTTAACACCATCTTTCTCTGTCTTTTTTGACTCCTTTATTTCCTTTACACTTAGTGCTTTTTCTCCAGTCATATTATTTTTAGATATTCCATTTCTAATAAGTAAAGTGGTTATTTCTTAGTATTACGACACTTAAAATTCGAAAAACTTTGTCCAATTTAATACTCACGAAGAAGAAGGACACAATATAAAACAACGAGAACAGAAGTTGTAAGTTTTTGAGAGTCTTTAATTAAATTAAACTGTTATGTTATCTGGATTGTTGGTATTTATTTGTATATTTATTCATTTTTTTCACAATTGATGTTTTTGTTAAAGGACTGGATTGAATTATTAATTTATCAACATTAAAAACTAAGTGTATAAACTAGGGTTTTAGTAGTAGGAGAGTGTTTGGCGGGGAGAAAGAATAGATCTACATTATTAAAAATAAAGGGGGTATATATATACAAGCAAATAGAAGGGTTTCCTATAAAACTAACCTATACTTTCCGGAGCGGAATATACTTAGATACTAAATGGAATATTAATGGGCAATCCATAATAATATCGAATTCTTTTTATAACGACTCTCCCGTGGATGTCCATATAAACAAAATACAACTATTCTATTATGACGCTACTGTCGCAGAAATGCTCTGGCCTGCAGTTTATTAAAACCTTACCAGAGGAAAACCCAAGTGGAAAAAAACCATGGCTAAGGGAAAAAAAAAAAACAAGAGTTATGCGCGCATTAAACTCCCCCTCATGATGTCATCCGTTGAGATCTTTGAGACGACGCAAACCAAAATTGGATATGAACTATATTCTGGAATATAGTGAGTCGGAGGCCTTGGTAAAACAAAGTCTTGCCAAATTTTTGCGTGGAACGAATTCAGTTGGACACATAATCTCACTATTCTTGCTGAGGGTTTCATGGGGTAGAAGAAAAAACTTTGGCGAATATGCTTTGTCATGTCACCTTTGAGATGTACCCTTCTTTTGTTGTGAATACAAGGGCTGCATGTTTTCATAAAGTGTACATCAGGATCTTGTGTTTCCACATAATAGACCACCAACTTCTTGTATGTGATGACACTAGTAAAAAAATAGCTAGTTTTAGTATCGTTTTTTGCACTATTGGATTCATTTTAACCACGATAAATTGGAGGCGTAAACAAAATAGCAAAACTCCTTTTTGTATCGTTTGTAGAAACGCATGGTAATAGCTTCTATTTGCATCGTTTTTTTGTAAAAATGATACAAATAAAAGAAACTATTTGCATCGTTTTCTTGGCTGGAAACGAACAAATAGGTCTAGTCTATTTGTATCGTTTTTACAAAACAAACACGCGATGCAAATAGTGGCGCTTATTTGTCCGTTTTTTTACAAAAAAAAAAAAAAATCAAAACGATTGCCCAAAAAAGGCCGGGCCTATTTGTTTGTTTTGATACAAAAAAAAAACGTATTTTTTTGCACAATAGGGGGCCTAATTTGTATCGTTTTTACAAAAATAAACGATGCACATAGGTTTGTCTATTAGTTCCTTTTTAACAAACGATACTTAATAGCGACTGTTTATAAACCAACTTTCAAAATTGGTTATTTGGTGGGTCTATATTCACAAAAAATAATACAATAATTTTGTCATTCTCTATAATATATTTTACAACGACCGTTGGATAGCTGTTTACGAAATAATAACCTAATTAAAAGTAATGAACAATATTGTAATCAAATACATTTTTATTCATTAGGACGAGTAATCACCTACTAATAACGACGAAAAATTGTAGTTCTGAAAGAGAGCGCCCATTGCTAGACTTCATCCACTCCGGTTTAAGCTAGGTCATCCAATATACTTCAAAATAATTGCAAAAAAACATGTTCTTTGTCAGAAAAGTATGTGAGCGGAGGCTGTTATAGTAGAGCGATGGAAGACGTAGTCTCAATCTACATATGGATGGCTAGCTCGTAAACAAAACAGATAAAAAGTTGCATTTGTAATAGTTCAGCAGACAATCATTAAAAACAAAAGTGAAGACAATTGGACATAAAAGATGAGTAACGATATATATTGGTACAAAAAAGGAAGGGAGAAAACATGGAGTCTTTACAAAAGTCATAGAACAAGAAAAAATGGCGTGTTCTAGACGTATCTGGTTGCGCTACGTTACCAAATAGATTGCCATGAGATGGACTGGCCAGGTGCCGATGATGCTTCGCCCTAAAAGTACTTGACACCATAGATAACTCGCCCTCTGGCATTACTAACTGCTATCTAAAGACATCTGAGCCTAACAAGCCTATGGCGACGGAATGTGAAGCATTGTGAGAAACAGGACAAGATGACACATAAGCGGTAGGGGGACTTACAGAGCTCCGAAGCTCACTCACACGATGCACAATGCGAGTAGTAATTATCACGCCTTGGTCGTCTACGGCTCATTGCGTACCACAAACAGTGTCAGATTGCCCACATCAAACAACGCCACCTAAACGAGACCCGGAGTGAGATGGTGCACACATCACGGCGCACACCAACACAAACTCCATCAAACAAGGGGAAAGAGTATATTCATGAAAGGGTACACACTCAGGGAGTACTCTCATGTCAACTCCAGGCCGACACTAGAAACACAATGCAAAGACGACGCTAAATAAAGGCAGAGCAACACCAACACCATCAAACGAAAACCAACATACCAAAGGACTAAAATAAAAACAGCACGAGCGACAACACGTCTCCACTGGGACAGGTGCGAGCAATCAGAAGCAAGCAGACATATGAACCAAGCGACGCCAGGAATATGGCACTCCAGCTATACTAAGCCAACCCAGCCGGCCCACACGACACCAACAGCGCAAAACTTCCTCTACACACGCCCAACCCAACTGCACCGTAAACCCAACTACCAACAGTCTACAACAGCCACCGGGAAGCGAAAAATAACAAAAAATACAACCTCACTAGCAGATTTTGCAAACTGCAGCGACAAGAAACTAGACAGGAAACATTAGAACCAGAATTAACAACCGACTGCAGGCCCCGCATGCTAAACAGTGACAACGACAACAACTAGCATCCTATGATAGAACACAGATCCTGTAAAACCGATGCAAAACAGAGCTTGCGGCATCCAGGAACAAACATAAACCCAACATTTTTTGCCACTCCCAAAAACACATTGACACTCCAAAAAAAAAGGTCACGACGTTATACCTCTTGTGAGCATTATACCAAAAATATATTTTCAGATAGTATTCACATAAGAAGACAAATAAAAGAAGAAGTTCACACGTTATACCTTCGATGGTGTCATCTCCAAAAACAACCATTTTAGATTTTCTTTGATCCTTGCTCTATACAAAGTTTTAAGCCACTTTGAAACACATTGAAGTGTAAAAGTTCTTACCAAAATAAATCAACAACTTGCTCGATGTGTTGCAGAGGAAGAAAGTGGTACATAACAGACAGATACACGATACTAACAAACAGTTACTAAAAAAATTTTAGAAACCATTGAGGGTTCATTTAATTACATACTTACAAGATCAAACACGTTTTCAAGCTCAGTAGAGTTGAAGACGCGGTGTGTTGGTGATCAATGTGGTTCGGTAATAGTAGTGTATATAAATTACGCGCGTCACATAAACAGTCAATGGCACATGAGAATCCAGCTTGGTTACTACCAAAATAAAAAAATACAGTGATCATTATATCCCAAAATAAAAGACTTGTATGTAAATACAAAAGTATAGGAAGAACCAGTTCATAGCTTTTATTGTATGGGGCTTAAAATTAGATTGGACTTTGAATATTTTTTCCTTTTTAGTTCGCTGTTGACAAAGAGTGCTTACAACAATTACTTGACTCACATCAAGAACTAGAACTGTCTTGCAATTTCTACGCCAGAAATCTATGGGGGACACAGACAAAGAGAGCTATGGGGAGGATGCTGGATGAGTCGGTAGTCAGGGATCGGGCGACTGTGGTCTCCGTCCAGAGTCGTCCGTAGAGACCCCAGAGGAGACGTGGTAGCTGGTGGTAGTGGCGCAGGTGAAGGACCACTCCAGTTTAGTTAACTAGGGCCTCTTGTGTTTCATGATCATATGATGTATAGTTTACGTTCTACTGCAATATGTATTATGTTAAACTTGATTCTTATTGTAGTATTTATGGTGAGCTGCTAAGACACAAATTAATTTATTATGTTTTAAATAGTTTGCAATGGGGAATGTATGCAGTCTCGCAACAGGAATCGGAAATGGTTTGGGTCTAACATAAAGATTTGAGGTATAACATAATAATAAAATTAGGTTTGCAAGTAGTCTTTTTTAAAACAAAAAACTGCACAAAATTTCCGACCGGAAATATGCAAAATTGTCATGATAAGGAATTTCGTTAAATCGGTAAAAACTATTGAGAACGGAATTATCGCGTCGCAAAAAAAAAAAGAAAAAAAAAAAAATGGAAAATAAATGTTTGCAAATTGAGCACTAGTTTGCGAGGGGGAATTTTCCGTCGGAAAAGTAGGGATGGATTTAATTTCCGACGGAAATTCTACAACATTTGGCGAGGAATTTTCCATCGCAAATTTGAAGGGAATTTCCATCGAAAAATTTCCGACGGACAAAAATCCGTCGCAAATCTGAAGTTTGCGATGGAAAATTCCCTCGCAATTTTGCGACGGCGAAAAATTCCGTCGCAAATAGCAATTTTGCGGATGGAAAATTCCGTCGCAATTTAGTTTTGCGATGGGGAAAAATTCCGGTCGCAAAAAGTTTTACGACGGAAAAATCCGTAGGAAAACCCAAAATTTTGCGACGAAGGAATTTAGCGACGACGGGTTTTCCGCCGGAAAATTTAAGGTTTTTTGCGACGAAAGTTGTTCTCGTCGCTTAAAAGAGTCTGTTTTTTTGTAGGGCTTCTAAACTTAAGATATATACTTCCCTTGAAGGAGGGTAGCTGGTAGCACTTCAAAACACAAAACAAAAAAAATCATAACTCATTATTATATTTACGTAAGCACAACTAAACGCACAGCAAAACAAAGGTTGGTTTTTTAAAAAACTTGAAAGGTTTACAAAATGTACCATGGAATCCCGACCACATTTACACACACTCTCTAACAAGTTCATCAACGTCGGTAGTTGTGATATAAATATGTTGGTCTTCTTGGAGAATGAACAAACATTGGGCTTGAACAACACACATAACTTTAATGGGTATCCTAACCATCAACATTGCGCAATAAGTCACATCCGGAAGATCAGGAACTTCACAATTTGAGACAGAGGGATGTCAAAGGGGATGTGACTCCTTGTTTGTTTTGAGAGGGTCATAACTATTCCTACACCTTCTTGCTTCGGCGATGTGTGTCTTCACAACCAATCCTACGTAGTTTTTTTAAAAACAAGCTTACTTGGTTAGTACTCTCACATGGGAATAACAAACCATAATAAATACTAACCCAAGTTATAAAAGCATAAATAATAGTTAAGGATTTGTCATACTAACCGCATCCAATATTATTCACATAGATGTTTTAGGCCACACATCAAAAGTAATCCTTTAGCTTTTACAGAATGCTTACGTTTCACCATCAGGGATTTTGGAACAGCACTCCACTAATTGTACTCTCTCATATGGTATGGCGAGTTGCTGACCTGTATAGTGATAGTGCGCGAAACATACCGATGATGTTCATGATGATCGAAAGATTTTCAACTAGGGTTACAAGTCAATCAGCAACCCCACAGTAGACCATACCACCAGTGTACCATACATACATAGCAAGAACGACATTTTGGATGTGGCCCCGTCTACAATATGAAAGATTGTTTTAGAATTTATAACTTTAATGATTGACTACTAACGTAGAAGAATTTGTTTTATCTGATTGTTACCATCATAATCACTAGTTATGCTGAGCCTTTCTATTAAAAAGTAAACAGTATAAATGGTCTTTATTAGATGTCAAACCATAAAAAAAAGCTTGTTTGTGAGGAACGATGAAACAAAACACGTTAAAACAAATACCTTAAATGGACGGCTTCCAATTCATGCTAAGAGGTGGTTTCGAGCTCACTTCCTTACTCCACACGATCATCGTGAGGAATAATGAGGCGATAGTTCAATCTTCATTTCCAATCGAGCTTATAGTTGCTTTTTAATGCATCCAATTCCTCATCCCTACCTTTCTCCTGGTTGCTTCCCAAAAATCTTGTACCGTTTTGGGACGGGGCCACAACTCCAAGCCCAAGATGCCAATCCCTATTGTACATATCCAATGTAGTCCCCTTTTCCCAAGAGGCCTTACATCGACGCGTCTTATCGACCTCTAAGGCTAGCGAGGAAAATAGACGCAACTCCACTCTCTTATCTCGTTTCGACTCCTTTTCCAAGTGTTTCCAATCTTGTAAGAAGAAAAAATAAAAATTGGTGAGAAGTAAATACCACAAGGTACTATGGGATCATTGAAATTCATTTCAAATAGCAATTCATGAAAAATATGATTGTCAAGTGTTTATAATAGTCAAAACAAACTTACAAACTTGGTTCACTACTTCTAAACCGTTGAGATGTCACCCTTAGTTGGATCAACTGTCCATTTCTCATCCCGTGTACGACGTTGATGTGCTAGACACCACTCAAGGCCCGATGTGCGCACTTGTGCTGCTCACCACAT
>PYUH01004047.1:23289-50391 GCA_016808085.1 Suaeda aralocaspica
TTTTTTAAAAAAAAAAAAAAAAAAAAAAAAAAAAAAACTGCAGTGTTGCGCAGTTCGGAAAAAAAAAATTTTGGAGCTGTCTCGAGATCCGTGCCAGCCGGACCTGCCTCCGCTGCCGCCGACCACCGTAGCAGCCGCCCACCGCCGGATTTAATCTTGCAAATTCATGTTCATAATCATGTTTAATCTTTATAAAAAAAAAAATTCTACTTTCTTTTGATTTAATCTTGCAAATTCATGTTCATAATTATGTTTAATCATGTTTTGATATAAGTATGAATTGTTTAAAGGCATGAATTAATTTTGTTGTTCATGAAATTATAGCTTAGGGTTTGAAAATTTTATTAAGTTATGATTTTATGAGTTTTTATGTTCTAAACTTTGATATTATGATCATAAATTATTGTTGGGTGAATTTATGATGATGTTATTAAGTTTAGATTGATTTTTAAGGGTTTTAAACTTAATTTATAAAGCTGTCCAAATTTTATAATCATGAATTTGAGTTGAATAAATATTATGAACATGTTTTGGCATATGAAATATTGTTCTAAAGCCTAGATTGATTTCATTAATATGTTAGTAAATTGTAGAAGCGTTTTGGCATGAAATTATGATGTTTTTATTGGTTTTCATGACTTTAAAGTTAGGAAACAAATCTGAAATTTTTATGAAAACAAGTTGAATTAGGTTTTAAGTGTCCAAATTGTACTAGTATGTCCAAAGTGTCCAAATTCTTTATTGATATATATAATTTTTAGTATGTTTTATGAAGTCTAAAAGTGATTTTAATCATGTTTAACTTGCTGTCCAGAATTGATAAATTTAATAATTAGGCTTTTAAAGTATGTAATTAGCATAAATTGATCATATAAATTAAGTAATACATTGTATGATTGATTTATGTCGTTTTTGAAGTTTTTCAAGGAGTTTTTATAATTTCATATTGCTGTCCACTTTTCTAAAGTGGCATAAAAATTGTACTAAGGTTTTATCAAGCGTAAATAAGTCCCGAAAACTAAGTAGTGTTGCAATAGAACATCTAAAGTGTAGTATGGAATTGAATAGAGACCATATAAGGAAGTTTTGGACAAAGTTTCCAATATATAAGTTAGTTATAGTTGTTGTAGAATTTAGTCAACAAGGTTTTAATTTAGTTTCGGTTTTTCCTTATGTACGAGACTTTGAACTAGTCCACTTATAGAAGTTCTGGCGGAGCACAATTATTTTACAAGGTACGTAAGTACTAAAGATAAACACAAGAGTCAGAATGCATGCTTGAACAATTCTTGATTACATGAAATCTCGTATGCTTGATTTGAATCATGAATTTATGTGCATGGCAAGTTTATTAGTAGCATGTTCTTAAAGTATGATGGCATTCCATGTTAAATAGAAGGTTGAATTTTTATAAGCTTGAATTGGAATATTATGATCAGTTTGATTTGGCCAATAATTTATTGATCAAGGAAGAAAGTTATTTTTAAGTTGGTTAGTTACTTAATCAACAAGAAAGATAGTTGTGAATTTTTGTTCACATAATTAAAAGAAGTTATGAGCAATTATTTTTAGACATGTTGCCACTCACAGTTTAATGTGTGGTCAAGAAGGAAGTAAGTTATTAGCCACTCACAGTTAATATGTGGTAAAGGAAGTTCAGTTTAATTAAAGGACACACATAAGATTAGCCACTCACAGTTAATGTGTTGCTGCATAGTCTTTAGTAGTTATGTACTTAGCTTTGATGACAATTTGTTTTGTGTACATGCCTTTGTCTTGGACTTGGCCTTACGATGACCCACTTGTGGTGAGTAGTTGTCTAGAAAAAGAAATGCTGCAAGTACAAGTGGGCATAAGTCATTTCATGATGGGATGGAGTGAGAGCGCTTGGTGTGTTTTGTAGCTTTACTTTATTTTAATTGCTTATGAAGACTAATAGTTATTGTGGATGTTTGGATTTCTAAAGACTTTTAATATTAGTTTTGGTTTGGTTTTTTAAAGGGCCATTAGTATGGTTCCGATGTGTAACAAGTCTAAAGTTGATTTTTAATTTGAGATTGTTTTGAAGTTTAGTTTTAAATTGTTTTGGTTTGAGATTCCACTGTAGTACTTTGAGTGTAACAAGTCATTTTAAATTGTTATCACGGTGGCGGTAATACTTTGGCTTTTCCATATTTAGTAGTTTTAATAAATATAATTCTTATTAATTTAATATGTTTTCCGGAAAAATGAGAAGTAGGAAGTTAGGAAAATCCAGGGTGTTACAGTTTTAAATTGCCTGAAGCAGTACAATCTAGTTCTCCAGAATACTACTCTATCAAATTTAATAGATCTCTTTATGGATTAAAACAATTTGGGCATATGTGGTATAATCGTCTTAGTGAATACTTATTGAAAGAAGGATATAAAAATGATCCTATTAGCCCATGCATTTTTATTTGGAAAATTTTATGGGAATAATCCCACCTTTGGTCGTTTCGCTCATTTTAATCCCACCTTTCGTTTATCTAGTTTTAATCCCACCTTTGTATCATGTCTTCTCACTTTGATCCCACACCTGTAGCAACCTACTACAAACCTGTAATACCCCGTAATTTTATACACGTTATAAAATTAAAATAGTATTTATACGTACATTTTACGTATTTTAAAGGAATAAAAGTATTTGAAAATAATTAATTAAAGGAATTTAATTAATTACGGAGTTTTATTTACTTTATTTTAAAGAAATAAATTTTTATAAGGTCATAAAATAATTTTTATGAAGGTCTTAAAATGTGTGAAAATATTTTGTAAGGCTTTTAAAAGTGTTTTTAATGGGTTGCCATGATTAGTTTAATTATGGGCCCAAAACTAATCCCACTTCAATTAGACCTTTTGGGCTTTTCCTAAACCAACTCTAAATCCTTTTGGGGCTTTAAATCCCCCTTTCAAACAAAAAATCAGAATTTCCCAAGCATTCAAGTTAGGATTTCACAAAGCAAAAGAGGAGAAGAAGAGAGAAAAAAAAAAAAACGAAGGGAGAAGCGACGAAGAGGACCGAAGGTCGCCGGCCACCTCTCCGCCGCTGCTGCCCTCGCCGGCCGGCCGGCGCCGCCACCTCCTCCCCCTTTGCCTTTCGATTTTCGTAGGTACAAAAAAAAAAAAAAAAAAAAAAAAAAAAAAAAAAAAAAACTTTTCTTCTAATTTAATTTAATTCTAGCATGTTTTATAATTATGTTTATGATCATGTTTTAGTAATGTTTTATGATTTATAATCATGTTTTTATGATTGTAATTATAGATTTAAAAAGTTGATCATGAAATTTTAATTGGGTTTGAGAAAGTATGAAGGTTTATTGTTTAAATTATTTTTATGATCTAGATTGAAGTGGTATGATCATAGTTTAATTATATGATTGTATGATTAAGTTATGATGTTTAGATTGGTTTTTAACAAATTTAAAGTATTAAAACAAATCTGAAAATTTGTTAAATACATGTTAAAACAAGTTTTAAGTGTTCATATTATGCTAGTAGATCATATATGAAATCTATGATCACTACATATATTTTTAGTATGATTTATGAAGTTTTAAGATGATTTTAAGTATGATTTATAGCTGTCTCAGATTTATAAAATTCATAATTATGTTTTAAAGTATGTAATTAGCATGAATTAATCATATAAGTTAAGTATTACATTATATGATCAATCCATGTTGTTTTTAGGGCTTTTCATGAAGTTTAGAGAGGTCTAAAAGGATTTTAATTAAATAAATAATGCTGTAATTTTATTAAGGCATGTTTATAAGAAGTAAAATTAAGTGTTATACTTACAAGTTTCCAAATTAAATTCTAATGCATAGAATCGAACCATAACCTATAAGGATATTAATATGGTGTTTTATGCAAAAATAAGTGTTTTAAAGAGGTTTAAGAGGCTTGAAATAATTAAAGTAAAGCTGCCATTTTTGGAAAGTAATGAAAAATAGAAGTTTTGAAAAGAAAAATAAAGAGACAAGTTATGGAATTGAATAGAGACATAGTAAGGAAGGTTATGGATGTTTATCCATAGTAAAAAGTGTTTAGAGTTGCTGTAAAGTTTAGTCAAAGAGGTTTTTCTTATATAGTTTTCCTCTTATGTTTTATAGGAGGATTCGAATCACAGTGAGTTCTAGAAGTAGTGGCGAATCACCGCTATTATACAAGGTACGTAAGTACTAAAGATTCATGAGTAGAATATCATGCTAGGATCATGCTAGTAGTAGATTGAATATATAGTTTCATGTTAGAAATATATGATAGAAGTATGTTATGTGACTCTTGTTGAATTTTGTTGACTTATATGAGCATGTTCAAGTATGCATGATTACATGATAATCCATGAGTATTTATTATGCATTCTATTATATATATATTATTATAATAAAACATCAAGGATGTTTCGAATGCATGTTTATAAAAAGAAGTTGACTAGTAGTCAAAAAATGAGCATGAAAGATTATGTTATAAATATTTTGAGCAAAGAAGAGTTAGTGAATTTTATTCACATGATTAGTAGTAATTGAGCAATTTATATTATTATCCACTCACAGTTTATGTGTGGACTAGTAAAGGAAGTTATCCACTCACAGTTATTGTGTGGACTGTTAAGGAAGTAATTAACCATCACAGTTATGTGTGGTCTAGAGAGGATAATAAAAGGAAAAAAATATGTTCACTTATTAATGAAGATAATTAATATGGTGTTCATGTCATGTTACGTTATGAAATGTTGTGTGATGGTATGCATGTTATGATGTTGTTATGTGAGAGTCATCACAAGTTATAAAATGGTTAATCACGTAAAGTGAAAGAGGATTCGCACCAAAACTCTTGGAACGTATTACCTTGAGTATGAACAGTGGGGGGGAGTTGTCTAAAGAGGATTCAATCCTAGTTAGGGGTACAAGACGTTGTACTTCTATTTTTAGATTTTTATCTTATATGCGCTGGAATTCCGCCACTAGGTGGCATAGTAATACCTTCTTGGAGTTGCTCCCAAGTTGTGCCCTTTGGGCAATTTTTATTTATAGGAAGGAGCCGTTCGATGCGAAATCCAATTATATAATAATTAATTCTGAAGTAAGAGTCTTAGAGTCTTATGATGTTGCAATTGTGGTAAAGGTGTGGTTGATGTTTACTTTGATGCTCTTGCCTAGGATTACTCATGCTAGTGTGTTGCATTGTCTTTAATGCTTATGTACTCAGCTTGCTGATTACGTGCTTTGTGGCATGGCTAATCTTTGTTTGGCCCTACGACGACCCATTTATTATGGCGAGTAGAAGTCTTGAATAAAGAGTAAGCAACAGGTTTCAGGTGGGCATCTAGTCGATCATGCTGGGATTGAGTGAAGAGCGTTCATGTTGTTTTAGTGTTTGCTTAAAAATTAAGTGACTGTTATGCTATTTATTATATCATGATGGATTAACGTTGTTTTAAAAAGAATTAAAATATTATTTGGTTTGAAGGGCCGTTATGTCGGTTCCAAGTTGTTATAAAGTATCATGGGATTTGGTTTTGAAGTTTATTTTAATTAAGTTGTTTTGGTTTGTTTTTTTTAAAGTTAAGTCTTCCGCTGTAGTACTTTGGTAAATGCCTTAGCCGTTTTCACGGTGGCGGTAATGCTTTGGTTTTCTAAAGTAGTTGGGGCTCGATTATTTTATAAATGTTTTCCGGAAATGTTAGTAGTTTTAGGAAGGAGAAAACCAGGGTGTTACAAAACCTGTTGAAGTAAATAGTTGGAAACGTGTGTTATTTTGATTGGTTCCAATTTTATTAATTGTAAAAAAAAATAGTTTATTAATACAAAGATTAATTCCTTCCTCCTGTACAGCCATTGCTACCACTACTCCTGCCAGGCTACCACTACCACCTTCACTAAAGCTGTCGCAAGTCCCAACCGTTGTCATTACCACCACCAAAGCAAATTACCGGCCACTATCACAAATTCATAATCGACCCAAAACCGTCATTACTAGTTTACTACCAATATGACAAACCTTTAATGACAATCACCCACACATCACTAATTCTACCACCACCACCACCACCCGAAATAATAGATCAATAATATAAACCACCCACTACCACCATTTCCATCCCCATTAACACTGACTGGAATCGAAATTTTTTAAAAAAAAATCTCAAATTATAAATTAAATCAGAACTAAACACGAATGAAGCTAGAGACCTCCTAATTCAAAGGAAATTGGAAGGAGTCAAAATCGAAAATTAGCCACCCAAAATCAATGCAGCAAAATTGGAAATTTGAGGATGGTATGTGGTAGCGTAATAGTCTAAGTCAGTGGTTAAAAAGGTTGTGGATGTGGCTTGTGGATGTGGCTGTATAACAAGATAAAGAAAAAAAAAGTGATAACTTGGGTGATTTATTAAGGAATGATGGGATTAGAAACACGATGCTAATATGCTATGTGTCTATATTAGTCGAATGAGATTCAATTTGAGAAGAAGAGTAATTTGGGTGGGGGAGGAGAAAGAGATGGCTGAGTACTAAGAAGTAGGAGAAGAAGGTCAAAAGATGCACTGAATTGATTTTTTTTTTTTTTTGTAATTGTTTCATCGGAAATTAAAAGGAAAAAGAAAAAACTCTCATAATGTTATAAAAGAAAAAAGAAAATTAAATTAAATTGATTTTACGACCTAAATAACCGATCACCGATTAAGTGGACCAAAATAAGAAGAGCTAACTAAAAGGTGGGATTAAAACTAGATAAACAAAAGGTGGGATCAAAATGAGTGAAACGGCCAAAGGTGGGATTATTCCCATAAATTTTTCCTTTTTATTAAGAAATTTAGATCTGGATTCGTTGTAATCGCAGTGTATGTTCATGATTTAAATATCATTGGAACTCCTGAAGAGATTTCAGTGACTGCGAATTGTTTAAATAAAGAGTTTGAAATGAAGGATCTTGGAAAAAAGAAATTTTGTTCGGGGTTACAGATTGAGTATTTAAAGAATGATATACTGGTGCATCAATCAACATACATAGAAAAGGTCCTTAAAAGATTTTATATGGACAAAGAACATCCATTGAGCAACCCTATGGTTGTAAGATCACTTGATGTAAAGAAAGATCCCTTTCGCCCTCGGGAAAATGAGAAGGAGATTCTTGGTCCTAAAGTACCATACTTAAGCGCAATAGGAGCATTAATGTACCTTGAAAGTCATACACAACCTGACATATCATTCTCAGTGAATTTATTAGCAAGGTTTAGTGCATATCCGACTAGAAGGCATTGGAATGGGATCAAACATGCACTTCGTTACCTTCAAGGTACAAAAGATATGAGTTTATTTTTCTCTAATCTTTCCAAAGAAGATTTGATTGGTTATGCAGATGCAGGCTACTCATCAGACCCACATAATGCTCATTCACAAACTGGATATGTGTTTATATATGGTGATACTGCTATTTCGTGGCGATCTATGAAACAAACTATTGCAGCAATCCATGAGGCAAGTCGTGAATGTGTATGGCTAAGGTCGGTAGTTCAACACATGAAAGTGGATTGTGGTTTATCCTATGGGAGACAAGCACCAACAATTTTGTATGAAGATAATGCAGCTTGTATTGCACAAGTCAAAGAAGGATACATCAAAGGCGATAGTACAAAGCACATTTCACCAAAATTCATTTTTACTCATGACCTTCAAAAGACTGGAAACGTACAAGTGGTGCAAATTTGTTCAAGTGAGAATTTAGACGATTTATCTACTAAAGCGCTTCCAACTAAAACATTTAGAAAATTAGTTCAAGATATTGGATTGCGTCATCTAAGAGATTTCTAGTGATATGGTGATGAGGGAGAGTAAAATGCACGCTGCACTCTTTTTCCCTTAACCATGGTTTTTTCCCACTGGGTTTCCTTGGTAAGGTTTTTAATGAGGCAGTATTTCAAACGCATTAATTTAGGTAATGGACATCCAAGGGGGAGTGTTATAATTCTTTCATAATGATGGATGTCCATATTCCGCATGTGTTAATTCTCATCATAATTCTCACCATAAATGTCCTATGTAAATTCTCTTGTAACTTATGATTTACTGCTCCATGTAACTCCCTTCATTATAGTTACTTATGATCTTTCAATGTTCTTAGGGAATTACAAGGTAGTCATGTGTATGAATATAGGGCTCCTAGTGTGATGTAGATACACTTGAATAATACAAATGTTATATTCTCTTAAGTATCTATACTCTCACTCTCTATATTTCATAACAAAGTTTATATAAAAAGCCAATTTTGGACCCAAATTCATAACACACATTGGGTATGGATATATATCCTCATTTATCATAGCGAGCGAGTTTGAAGAACCACTGAATCCAACTTAAAAACACAAATCTTGATCTGGGTCTATGAATACTCAGAAGTCGCACATTGGCATTCTTAATCCGAAAGTCTTTTGTTCAATCACTTTTTTTATTATCCTTGAAACTGGGGTTGATGGGCTAATAGAATTCTTCATCCGAAAGTCTTATATCCAATCTCTTTGCTTTATTATCCTTGAAACTAGGGTTGATGGGCTAATAGAATTGTTGCTTCCATTCACATAAGGAATGCCGACACCTTTAAGCTTCGGGAAGTCTTCACTTGATGTTGCACCAATCATTATACTATACTCCCATGAGTATAATTACCAAACATACTCCCCCTATAAAACAATGTGTTTCATATAACACTCTATATATACCCATTTTTTTCTTTTTTGACCATTTTTCCTGTAAATTTTCTCTCTCCTCATTCTTTTTCAATTTCTATCTCTAAAAACTGCGCACAACAATATAATGGAAGTATCAATGAAAAATTATGTAGCTATTTGGGTACCCAAGTAACTTTACTTGGGCCCAATAGAATTCGAATGGGCCAAGCCCAATTGAACAAAATACAAACACAAACACATTTATATAAAATACAAAGGCCCAACCCACATGAACGTATGGGCTGGCCCGTACACTATAAAAAGTTATTACATGCGGTCCAAAGGCTCAACAGCAAGCCCACTACACGGCCTTTCAGCCTTCGGCATTCCTTGACAGATGGCATCAAACCGCTATACAAAAGGTGACATTTGTCTATAAATACAAGCATTTATGACACTCTTACAGGTATTCAATTCTACGCCATTAACACTTAAGCTAATACATTTTAGACTTGACTTCTACACATTTTCTTACTTTAGCATCGGAGGGGCGTTCCTTGGACACACCCCTGAGGCTAGTAATCTTGTCTACTTGTGCGGGACCTTCAGACATCTTCTTCGGACCTTACACCTCTTTGATATTGATCCTTTCCCATTCAATCAAGATTCTTCTTTGGCTCATATTGTTTCTACCCGGAACAATTTGGCGCCGACTGAGGGGAAAGACATTTCAAAAATTTTTATTTGCAAACTACTTCTCTTAATGGCAAGAATTAGTGAACAAACTCACTCACCGGACTCCACCGGATCAGTCGCTTCCTATACTCAGGAAACGGACTCGGTATGGTATGGAGGACAAGGAAGGACCAACGGTGACCCTCGTCACCATCAGGTTTCTCCGGAAAATACCTTGGTATCAACTTTACCAACTCCTTCTCAGCTTGAAGAAGCAGTTGCTACTCTTAATCAGTTCCTTTACGTGAACGGGACTGGTGTTTCACGCGCGGAAACTGGACATAGGCATGGGTCTGAAACCCCCCACTCATTGTCTGTTTCACGGGCAAGGGAGAGGGGAAGTAAGAATTATGCATCGACCAGCGGAAGGCGTGGACGCCGGTCCCCAAGCGGAACTGTAACACGCAATGCATCGGCAAATGGACCCAGCGGGCCGCGAAGGACAAACAGCCCTTCGCAGCACACGGGGGACCATCGGGAAAGGGACCTAAATCCTTCCCATGAACAAACAGTACCAACCCATATCACACTTAGTGATTCTATACGTGATAAAATGGGTAGGGACGGTTCGTCAACCGGCAGACGCACCAAGAACGTGCAAGATCGAATAGGTGCATGTTAAAACATTCATAGTAGGATTGGGAGACGTATGTCCCCAATCCCGGAGGACTTTCGTCCAGAAGGCCATAGGATGAGAACACGCTCTCCAAGAGCAAGACGTTCTCCCCATGGGAAAACCCATGATCTTAGGGGATCATCAAAATTCATGATCCCCGAAAGATCGGCATTCTCACCATGGATCCTAGAAGAGAGGATCCCGTAGGTGAAACTACCTTCATCCCTTTGGTATGATGGCACAACTGATCCAAATGATCATGTCGCCGCATATGAAGGACAGATGTACCTATGCCAGCACGCTGAGGCAACTTGGTGTAAAATTTTCCCAACTACTCTTGTTGGGATAGAGCAAAGCTAGTTCTCTAAGGGAATGGAGAGTGGATCGCTTTCAGGGTATCATGACCTCGTAAACAAGTTTCGAGCTAAATTGGTCAGCTCGAACAGAAGAGAAAAAACAACTGCCGAACTCGTCGGCATCAAGCAAAATGATAGGGAGAGTCTTCGGGACTACGTCACTCTCTTCAGTTATGAAGCAGCTACGATCACCGACCTTCGTCGGGATGTAGTGACCTTCTCCCTCCAATCTGGACTGCGAAGGGTGACCTATCTTGACCATATGGTCATGACGGCTCCCAAGACAATGGAGGATGCCCTTTAGCCATCTGACGGGTTTATCCAAACTGAGGAATGGAATAAACATGTCCTCAAAAAAGGATAAAAACAAGATCCAAGGTGACAAAACCGATGGGCAAAAGAACGGCTAGAACAAAGATTCCGACGGTAAGTTGGAAAGGAAAAAAGATGACCCCAAGTTTGACAGCTACACTCCGCTGACACCACTCGTGCGAAAATTTTAATACGCACAAGGAGGAGGGCTAGTGGAAAAGGACGAAGCCGCTAGCGGCGAAAAACCAGAAAAAAAAAAAAAAAAAAAAAAAAAAAAAAAAAAAAAAAAAAAAACTAATGGTGCGACTTCCATGATTCTCATGGACATGACATCGAATAATGTTACCAGCTGAAGGACCAGATAGAGGATCTTGTGAGAAGAGGATATCTCAATCAATATCTAGCCGACAGGCGAAAAGAGAAAGAAGTAGAAAAGGACACTGGGGATCTCGACTATTCCCGAAAGGGGAAGGCACCAGAGGGCAAAATAGTTATTCATGTCATTTTTGGGGGGGGGGGGGGNGGGGGGGGGGGGGGGGGGGAACATCCTCCCGAAACGTATGCAGACAACAGCTCCAAAGTTTGACCCACGAGGTCAACTTCAGTGCATTGGGTGGACCTTCGGCAAACGAACCCAATATGACAATCACTTCTGACGACTATCAGGGGGGTTTTGTTTCCAATGACGATCCATTAGTGATGTTGCCAACCACACTATACATCGAGTCCTAGTGGATGGAGGATCATCTGCAAACATTCTCTTCAGGGAAGCTTTTGACGCAATGAGGTTAGACAAAAAAATATCTGATCCCAGTCAATTACCCAGTCATCGGGTTCAATAGCTCATCAGGCATTCCCGATGGAAAATTCACCTTGCCAACAACTTTTGCCAGTGGTAAGGCAGTGAAGAACATTATGGCTGAGTTCTTGGTCATAAATGTACCTTCGGTGTACAACATCATCATAGGAAGGCCCGTGATCCATCGCATTCAGGGAGTCGTGTCCACATATCATCAAATGAAGATCTACGTTTCGGACGACGGCTTTCCCGAAAGGTTATAGGGCAACTAAGAGGCTGCCCGTAAATGCTACTACGCTGCCATTAAAACCCTGAACACCAATGACAAGGGAGACGGTGACAGCGACACCGACAGAGAGCGCAAAAGGCCGAAAGGCACAGAGGCCGAAAATGTCAAGTTAGATGACATTGACAAAAGGCCAACCCATCAAGAACCAAGGAATATGACCCCTGACCAAGAGATGGAGGACATAGAGTTGTCCAAAGGAGATCACGACCGAATGACTAAAATTGGTGTCGGCCTCAGCTCAGATCTGAGGATAAACCTCATTCAGTGGTTACGGGACAACGAAGACATTTTTTCCTTTTCAGCGGCCGAAACGCCTGGGATCAGCCCAACACTCAAAACCCACAGATTGAGTGTTTCGGCTAATCAAAAGTCGATGAAACAGAAGAGGCGAACTATTACGCCGAGAAAAACAAAGCCATCACCGAAGAGGTTAAAAAAACTTCGGGACGCACAATTCATAGAGCCATGCACTTATCCGGAGTGGCTGGCCAATTTGGTGATGGTCAAAAAACCCAACGGCAGTTGGAGGATGTGTGTCGACTACACATATCATAACAAGGCATGTGTAGACACCTAATTTAGTCCCCCTATCCCACGGTAGGACTTTGTGATGATTTAAAAAAAAAAATCATTTCTTTAGAAGATTGGATAATTAAGTATACTTGGGCACAAAAAATAAGTTTCGGACATTATAGAAGGCCCATTCATATTTAACGGACTTTTTTTAATTATCCCAATGGTTTTTTATTATTTTAAAATAAATGAATAAATAAATAAAAATAATAATAATAACAATAATAAATAAATAAATAAATAAATAATAAAAATAAAAAAATATGTCAAAAATGCAGCGCAGTTAATTTAGTCACGCTGACAGCTCAATGTGACTAAGTTAACAGCGCTACGCTAGCAGCGTTGTACGATTTCTCGCGCTACTGGGCTAGTGCAATTCGGCGTACCACGCTAGCAGGCCAGCGCAATTAGGGTTCCCACGCTGCTATAATCTTCATTTTCTTCATTTCTCAACAACTTTTTTTACTCACTTTCTTCCTTACACTAAAATAATCTGAAATATTGCTTTTCTATCATTTTCATTTTTATAAATAGTTACTTATTATTATTTTACTATTTATTTTATTTAAAAAGTGGCTAAAAACTTTGATAATATTGAAACAATAATCCGACTCTGCCCAAATTAACACTCGACGACTTCAATCTTCATACGAGAAGTGGTACGTCTCATGAGAGCCCTTAAAATCAAACTTGTGGATTTGTTGTTGTTGGTTTTCCAAATCATTTACCGCTTTTATTATTTTATTTTTGTTAAAGGACTTAACCTGAATTAATGTATCACATTAAATCAAGATAATTGTTTTGGACAAATTGTATCATGCTTGGAAACTTGAATTAAACTTAACGACGATTTGACTAAATTAATTAGTTTCATTTGAATTCACCTTAATAATAGTAATTTTGTATTAGGTTGTAAATCAATTACTTGGTTCTTTGTATAACTTGTGTATAATTGAGAGAAAACTAGTAATGGCTGCCTACGGGCTAATATGACGCACTCCGCCATATTAGTACCTTCACCCCCGAAACCAACCTTTGGTTCGTAAGTTCATAACTTGGAGTCATCCCCATGGGATCGAAAGGGTTATTCGTGCAATTTAGCTTATCGTCCCTTATTTGTGTCCCATTCGTAATCAATCAAATACACGGTTTGTGAGTTTGATTCCTAAAACCCATTGGCGACTCCTTACTAGCATCGTCCGTACTCGTTGATATTATCTCACTCGAAAAAAGATAATTAAAAACTAAAAAAAACACTAAAATAGCGTAGCGCGACAGACTTTGTCACGCCAACGCCGCAGCGTCACAATGTTTGCTGCCCTACACCTGTAGCGTGACAAATTTTGTCACGTTACGTTACCAGCGCGATTGAAATTCCTGCGCTCCTGTTTTGTTGCAAAATACTTCTAAAAAAGTCCATTTCACATTTCCTTAAGCCAATTTTTCAAGTCTAACTCGACCTATGGACGCTTTGGGAAAGGTGACCAAAAATTAGGGACCCTAAAATCCGGGGCCCCTATAGTGGCGACGACTCCACTGGGGACTAAAAGAGGGTGAGACTTGAAATTTTTCTCTCAAATTATACACTTGTTATATTTAGAACATTTGCATTTTTATAGTCATATTGCATACATGTATTATACACTTGGCCTCCATGTGTTTGAAACATGCCTTAGGATTACCGTGATACTTCTACATTTCGGGGAGGAACTATTGACTTGGTGGGGCCCATGGTCACTAAGCAACCGAGCAACATAGAACCTTATCCCAACTACATCAATTTCTAAGTCGCCCATGCTACTTGGATGGGAGAAACTTCATATCTAACGGTTATTATACCGCAAAGTGTTGAGCACACTCCTTAGATGTAGGACCCTTTTGACCGACCATGACTGACCGTAGTTTGACTACATTATTCAGTAATTATTTGCTTCCTTTTTGATTTATATTTTTGCTTGTTTTGCTTTTTATATTTTGTGCATATGTAGATTTTCTGAGATTTTCAAATCATTTTTAATCACAATATATTATTAGCTACCTAAATTAAATGATTACATAAAATATTTTTCATAATTTTAAATTATATTCTTTGATATCATTTGATTACTTGGAAGATTTTTTTTATACACCAATATATTTGATTTAATTAATAAAGTATTGCAAAAGATATTATTAATCAAATCCTTGATCTTCTTAGGATTTGATTAATAGAATATTTGATTAAATAGGAACTAATTTACATACTAAACATTTATTAGAAAATTCAAATAATATTAACGATTTCAAAAATACTTTACCTTTTTGAGATTTTTAATATAACTCGAATCTTTTGGAAGTTTACTAATTAATTCCTTTCATTTAGAATTTTATTAGTTTTATTCCAAATTTCTAATAAATCTAACTATCTCACTTTCCCTTGTATTATTTTCAAAAAACCAAACACTTAGAATTAAAAAAAAAATGCATCAGGGTTAATCTTGATATTTATATTTTTTTAATTTACTAGTTTTTTTTTTTTTTTTTGTCCTATAAGCTTCCCATCAATTGACCATGATTATTATAACTCCAAGTNTTAACCTTGATTGTTTTAACTCTAATTTTTGAGTCTTGTTTTTTTTTTTTTTTTTTTTTTTTTTTTTTTTTTTTGTCTTCCCTCATCATCTCTTTGTAAGGATCTAATAATGATAATCTGAAGTTTACTAATTTCTTGACAATGCACGATTTTGATCAATTTTTTTAATGACTCTTATACAAATAACATCATTACCAATCTTTCAAAAGTTCAGTCTAATAATAGGCCCATTTAGGCCTAAATAACGTGTATATGGGCAACATAGACATGAATCCAAACCCATTAAATACAAATTTAATGATAACTTAGCAAAAATCAATAGAAACTTGCTGCGTAACTAACTCTACAATGCTACACAAATAGCTCAACTCTACTAATTGTGCTACACTGTTAGCGTCACAAGTTTAATAACGCTACCTTGCTAGCGCTACTTCTTTTGTCACGGTACAAAGCTAGCGCTAGAACTTTTTTTTTGCCCTAAAAAGTCATGTATTTGAATAATTTTGATGAATATGTAGTATTTATTTGAAATTACTTATACACAATCAAATCATAATTAACCCCAACTAAAAGGTTTTTAAGTTATTTTAGAGCCTGTTATGGTTCAATAAAAAAATCCACTTTAGTTTTTTTTCAACATTTTGTCTATTAACACATACTAAATGGACACATTCTTTTAAGTGCAATCATTATAACATGAAATTGCAAGGGTTGCTACATATTAGTGGCATACAAAATGATGAAAAAATGCCTAATGTAAACAAAAGAAAATTTGTTTTCTTTAGAAAGTGATAATATGTGCTATATTGGCTACTACTTTTTTCTAAACACTTCATCCCACCTTTGCATCAAACACATCATTCTAAGTGTTTAAATTATAAGCCCATGGTTCAACCTACATTTAAATGTTTGATTTAGAACCTATTGATCAATAGACCCAAGGTCTATAGCTTGGACTGAAATATAATGAAGTTTCAATCAATTATGGTTATTATTTAAAATTCTTCAAATGCAAGCTCAAGAAAATCCGAAGAACATTATTCAAGACGATGTAGACGCATACATACAAGAAACGTGATTTGAACCAAAACCAAAACTCCATTCACTTCCCTAGTTTAATTTCTCTCTTTTCTTCTTCTTTCATAGTAGAGTTTGAGACTTATGCTGCCAAGTATCATTTATGTACTAATCTTAACTATCGATAAAATGAAATTCATTCCATCTTCATATTGTACATTCTCTCTTTACTCATCATGTCTTGCTTAAACAATTACAAGTGAATGAACTCATTAAGTTGAGTTAATCTACATGGCAATGAAGAACAAGTTAAAGCATAATTGGAATAATATGAAACTACGTTGTTCATATCAAACGCATCCTCAATTTGACGCATCCACACCTTAAGCAACTTACTCTACATTTTACATCCTTTAAATTAAATGTGTCAATTCCTTAATTAAGTAATTAAAGCAAAGTGGTTCAAATAAATTCTCTTTTGGGCAACAAACTTTACTTTATTAACCATAGACCCAGTCATCACGAGCCTAAAAGTTCAATTGAGGCTCAATTTAAGTCTCAAAAATTGGGGGCTCACTCCAAGTCCACTTAGTGTTTATTTAAAAATGCAATACACCAACATAAGAGGCACCTTTGAGGACCCTAAAAATTTCTCCCTTATCTTGAATAACCTACATTATGATCCACTATCTTGGTAGCCCGTTTGTGCCTAAACACATAGCTTGTTTCTTTCAACCTACATCAAACTTATCCTGGGGATGGGAATGCTACGAGGACATAAATTAAAATGCAACACCATCAAGAAAATAATGTTAAAGTAGCTCTGATTTTCAATTTAAGCAAATGGAAATGCATGAAAAGTTGTCAACAAGTAAAGTTTTAAGTAATAGAGTTTCTCAATTCTAAGAACAAGTTTGTAGCATAGTTTTGGTTAATTATGGGTATTTGAGCCTTCTTTTCCATTTCTTTCTTACATCCTAAGCTTAGGCACGATACAACCCTAAAAAAGCCCTCCTTGAGGTGTAACAAAATGCAAAAAACTTGTGTCTTTAACTTTAGCACATCAATAACTCAAAAGCAAGAGCTATGTAAGACCTAATTCCAACTCGAATTGGATACGTATGCAACCTTTTATAAGGTGCGGTCTTAATAGTCCTACATTTTAAGGACATGTAACATGAGTAAAAATTTTAAGGGCACATAAAAAAAAAGTTCCTTTAAACATAAGACCCACCAAAGGTCTTGGATACTGTTTTATTTTAGGACGCACAACCGTCCTTAAAAGAAATTTCCTTAATGTCACATAAAGCAAGTCATTTTCTTCGATCTACACATATCATCCTTCTTTCCTTGCTTTTTTTTCCACACATACTCTTTTTCATCAAGCTTCTTTCTTTTCTCATGCTCATCATCATCAATTCTTGTAGCGTCATCTTTTAACTCAAACACTCACATACTTCCTTTACTCATTCCTTTTTATTCCGCAAAATCATCCAACTTCTTCACTTTCTAAAGAATGAATTTTCATAGCTATCTTATACCTATCCATGGCAGCATGACGCATCACTTTGACTCCATATCAACCTCTCATCTCCAAAATCTTTCCTATCTCTTCTAGTTTTTGTCTTCATAAGCTTGGCAACTCGTCTACTTCAAGCATTATCATCTTCAACACTTCAAAACTTGAGCAAGCATTTATAATATTGATCTCTTATTTCTCTAAAGAGATTCACATTACTAGTAGCCAATAGTTGAATTTGAAACAAACTTCTCAAACAAGACAATCACGAAAGTATAAGATGATGGCTCATAATCTAAGATCAAATGAGCAAGCTAAAATCACTCCCCTTTGAATCATAAACATTGTCAAGCACATTATACAATAACTGTAATCAATTTTAAATCCTTAACTTCTACTATTCTTTCTTCCCCATTCTCCTCGTACAAAAAAAATAATCATTTTTTTCAAAAAAAAAAAATCGATTTAGGGAAAGTTAAGATACCCCCATCCCTTGCTTCCTACTAACTCATGCTATGGCACCTCCGTGCTCATTTTTGCATCTTTTTGGTTGTTTTCCTCGTGCTTAATTGTAGCTAATTTGAACATACTTACATTATAACTAGCTAGTCCATACTCTTCTTACTAGCTTTGCATACACATTTGTGACCTTTTTTGTTGCTACAAGTCTCCATTCTTACACCACCTTACACACCCTGGGGGCTACATTCTCTTCAAAATTAGTTATGAAGCCACTTGTTATAAAATCTCATTAAGCTTAACTTGTTGCCGCTTATGAAAAAGAAAAAAAAAACATGGATGTTGTCTCACTTGAAACTTCATTTTGGCAATTATTTTTTGAGAGTAAGTCGGATAACCCTCGAAAAAATATTTCCATTTTTCCCCTACTTGAACCCTCGGTCTCAAAATATAACTCATTAGTTATATGTCAAAACTAAAAGGCCCAAGGTCTAATCAATAATACAAGAACAATTAATGAAGTTAAACTTGAAAAGCTTTTAAAAAAAAAAAAAAAAAAAAAAGAGCCAGAAAATTAAAAAGCGTAGCATCACAGACTTTGTAGCGCTAAATGAGGAGTGCCACGACATTTTCAGCACTTCTTAACAAGCGCAACAAATTATGCAGCGCTCTATAGCGCAGCGCAACAAAGTTTGTCACGCTACCGTAGCAGCGCTACTAATTTTCTTGCGCTATGTCATTTGACGTAAAATTAAGAGCATTTTTACTTTTATCATACTAAATAATGGGATAATTGATCTCTTATTCTTGGAGCACGTTGCTTCATAAATATTAAGAGCATTTCCATTTTTGGGTATAAATTAAGAGCTCATTACTTATGTAGTTAAAATAAATTAATCAAGAGCATTTTCACTTTTTGATTATTAATTAAGAGTTCATTACTCTTATAATAAACTAATCAAGAGCACTATCACTTTTGATTATTAAATAAGAAACTACCTACCACTCTTAAAAATGTCAAAATATATTAATCATGACATTTAAAAGCTAACGAGTCATACTAATCACGAGCACTTCTCGATAGTTCATGGAGCATTATACTTCATTCTATAACATTATTTTAGAGAATCATTTGCCAAAGCACTTTTGTTTAATAAAATAAAAGCATACTGTGCTTTGTGACGCTACAAGGCTAGCGTTCTTGACTGTGCTTCGCTGTATTTTCAAGTGCTTTGAGTTTGCTTTTGGTGTTAATCCCTTTTCTCACTCCTTTATCAAAAATACTCAAAAGGAAAAATACATTGGGTTAAGGTTTGTGATTTTATGACAACATCATTAGCTTTTGTCAACAATTCTAGTAAATAAGTGAATTTACTCTAAATAGTAATAAGTGAACAAATTTATTAACTTTTTTTTAATAATTTCGGTAAATAAGCAAATTTACCTAAAGTAGTAATAAATAAGCGAATTTATTACATTTTTTCAATAATTTCAGTAAATAAGCAAATTTACTCGAAATAGTAATAAATAAAGGAATTTATTACTTTTTTTCAATAATTTCAGTAAATAAGCAAATTTACTCGAAATAGTAATAAATAAGCGAATTTATTACATTTTTTCAATAATTTCAGTAAATAAGCGAATTTACTCGAAATAGTAATAAATAAGCGAATTTATTACATTTTTGTAAATAATTTCAGTAAATAAGCGAATTTACTCCAAATAGTAATAAATAAGCGAATTTACTCAAAATAGTAATAAATAAGCGTATTTATTACATTTTTTTCAATAATTTCAGTAAATAAGCGAATTTACTCAAAATAGTGATAAATGAGCGAATTTATTACATGTTTTCCATAATTTTGGTAAATGAGAAAATTTACCCAAAATGGTAATAAATGAATATTTTTTTCAATTATTCCAGTAAAAAGAAAATTTATTCAAAGTACTAAATAAACAAATTTGTCTGCTAAGTGCTAAATGTTTTGATAGATAAGCGAATTTATTAAAATCTGTTTCTATAAAGGAAAGTCCATTTCAGTTTCGAGAGCCATTGCTTTCTGAAATTTGATACACCCATTGGTCAATGAAGAGCTCATGGCTCTGGACATGGAAGTCTCGTAAAACGATTCGAGCGTACTTTGATTGTCGTCTTACTCAGACTCAATCAAAGTGGGGGCTAACTGTAGACACCTAATTTAGTCCCCCTGTCCCGCGGTAAGACTCTGTGATGATTTAAAAAATAAAACTCGTTTCTTTAGAAGATTGGATAATTGAGTATACTTGGGCATAAAAAATAAGTTTCGGACATTATAAAAGGCCCATTCATATTTAACGAACTTCTTTTAATTATCCCAACGCTTTTTTATTATTTTAAAATAAATAAATAAGTAAATAAATAAATAAATAAATAAATAAATAAATAAATAAATAAATAAATAAATAATAAATAAAAAATGAAGAATAAAAATAAAAAAAATATTTCAAAAACGCAGCGCAGTTAATTTAGTCACGCTGACAGCTCTGTTTGACTAAGTTAACAGCGCTATGCTAGCAGCGTTGTACGATTTCTCGCGCTACTGGGCTAGCGCGATTCGTCATACCACGCTACCAGGCCAGCGCAATTAGGGTTCTCACGCTGCTATAACAATCTTCATTTTCTTCATTTCTCAACAACTTTTTTTACTCACTTTCTTACTTACACTAAAATAATCCGAAATATTGCTTTTCTATCATTTTCATTTTTATAAATAGTTACTTATTATTATTTTACTATCTATTTTATTTAAAAAGTGGCTACAAACTTTGATAATATTGAAACAATAATCCGACCCTGCCCAAATTAACACTCGACGACTCCAATCTTCATACGAGAAGTGGTACATTTCATGAGAGCGCTAAAAATCAAACTTGTGGATTTGTTGTTGTTTGTTTTCCAAATCATTTACCGCTTCTATTATTTTATTTTTGTTAAAGGACTTAATCTGAATTAATGTGTCACATTAAATCAAGATAATTGTTTTGGACAAATTGTATCATGCTAGGACACTTGAATTAATCTTAACGACGGTTTGACTAAATTAATTAGTTTCATTTGATTTCACCTTAATAATAGTAATTTTGTATTAGGTTGTAAATCAATTATTTGGTTCTTTGTATAGCTTGTGTATGATTGAGAGAAAACTAGTAATGGCCACCTACAGGCTAATATGACGCACTCTGCCATATTAGTACCTTCACCCCCGAATCCAACCTTTGGTTCGTAAGATCATAACTTGGAGTCATCCCCATGGGATCGAAAGGGTTATTCGTGCAATTAAAATTATTGTCCCGTATTTGTGTCCCATTCGTAATCAATCTAAATACACGGTGTATGAGTTTGAGTCCAAAAACTCATTGGCGACTCCTTAGTAGCATCGTCTGTATTCGTTAATATTATCCTACTCGAAAAAAGATAATTAAAAATTAAAAAAACACTAAAATAGCGTAGCGCGACAGACTTTGTCACGCTAACGTCGCAGCATCACAAAGTTTGATGTGCTACACCTACAGCGTAACAAACTTTGTAGCGCTGCACAGTCAGCGTGACAAACTTTGTCACGCTACGTTGCCAGCGCGACTAAAATTCCTGCGCTCCTGTTTTGTTGCACAATACTTCTAAAAAAGTCCATTTCACATTTTCTTAAGCCAATTTTTCAGGTCTAACTCGACCTATGGACGGTTTGAGAAAGGTGACCAAAAAATTTGGGACCTTAAAATCCGGGGCCCCTATAGCATGTCCGAAGGATTTTTATCCACTACCCAGGATCGACCAGCTAGTCGATTCCACTAGTGAGCATGCCTTGTTAAGCTTCATGGACGCCTTCTCTGGCTACCATCAAATCTTTATGCACCCCGACGATACGGTAAAAACAGCTTTTATCACAAGTCAGGGGATATACAATTACATCATGATGCCTTTCGGATTAAAAAATGCGGGGGCAACATATCAACGTCTGGTTGATCATGTATTCACCGAACAAAGAGGTCGAAACATGGAAGTATACGTTGACGATTCTATCGTCAAGAACATAATCGTTGATGATCACATTATTGATCTTCAAGAGACGTTTCAGAATTTGAGACGTCATGACATGAACTTAAATCCGAAGAAATGTGTCTTCGGAGTTAGAGCGGGAAAATTCCTCGGCTTCCTTGTAAGCCAACGAGGGATTGACGCAAACCCCGACAAAGTGCAAGCAGCGCTCAATCTTCCCGAGTCGAAAACAAAAAGAGACAATCAACGACTTATTGGACGAATGGCTGCTCTATCCCGATTCATTTCTAAGGCATCGGAAAAGGGCTTACCTTTCTTCAAAGCTTTGAAGCTTTAGAAAGATCTGGTTTGGGGGGAGGAGCAAAAAATTGCTTTCAGGGCCCTCAAGGAACACTTGGCTAATTTACCCACATTAGCCAGGCCTTTGGAGGGAGAGGCACTGTTTTTATACGTCGCTGTCAGTCCTTCGATTGTCAGTGCGGTGCTTTTGAAAGAGGAAGACAAAGTGCAAAAACCGATCTATTTTGTCAGTCATGGGTTGACGGATGCCGAAACAAGGTATCCACTGCTTGAAAAGGTAGCTTACGCCGTCGTTATCACCGCCCGTAAGCTTCGGCCATATTTCGATGCTCAACAGATCTTCGTCTTAACAGACCAACCTCTGGAAAAAGTGTTGGTAAAGGTCGAAAAATCTGGATGACTGAAAAAATGGGCTTTCGACCTAACTGAGTTCGGAATTTCGTACACCCCAAGAACGGCTATCAAGGAGCAAGCCTTAGCTGATTTCTTAGCCGAATGCTCTTACCAAGAACTGTCGAAGGGGGAGCCAAAAATTTGGCAACTCTTCACCGACGGATCTTCGACGGTGAGTAGTTTGGGGGCAGGAATGGTGTTGATAACACCTGAAGGGAACTCAATCGAGTACGCACTCAAGTTCTCCTTCAAGGCCTCTAATAACAAGGTTGAATACGAGGCAGCCATAGCTTGTATCGAGCTCTGCATCGCTATGGATGCCGAGCATTTTCATCACAAAACCGATTCTCAACTTGTGGCAAATCAAGTCCGAGGCGAGTATGAGGCCAAGGAGCCAAGTATCATTTTATATTTGGCAAAAATTAAAACTTTGATCGCCACATTGATAAGCTTTGAGGTAGAACTCATCCCACGAATCCAAAATACTTAGGCCGATGCTCTCTCCAAAGTGGCTAGCTCAACTTTGTCTGAACTGAGCCGATTGGTATACTTAGAAGTACATAGCAAAAGAAGCATTGACGTTGACATTGCCGAAGTGAACTCGATCACTTTGGAACCAAGTCGGATGGATCCGATCTATGCATACAAACAACACAGAGAACTCCCCGAAGATATGAATCAGGCATCCAAAATAAAAAGGCTAGCCTCAAGATTTATCATCTTCCGCGGAGAGTTGCTTCGAAAATCATTTTCTCTACCCCTGTTACGATGTGTCGGTCCAACAGACGCCGGTTACATCCTAAGTGAAATCCACCAAGGCGTATGCAGCAACCATATTGGGGGCTGAACCTCGACACACAAGGCCCTTCGGGCAAGATACTACTGGCCGACGATGATAGCCGAAGCAAAAGAATTGGTCACCAAATGTGAGATATGCCAACGTTTTGCACCGGTTATTCATCAACCGTCCAAGGATCTCCAACCGATTTTAAACCCTTTGCCTTTCACGCAATGGAGGTTGGATATAATGGGACCTTTTCCCCAAGCAGTTTACCAAAAACGCTGGCCGATAGTAGGCATCGACTACTTCAGTTTGCGGATTGAAGCCAAAGCCATTTCTAATATTTCAGAGCCAACTGTCCGAAAGTTCATTTGGCAGAACATAATCACTCGATTTGGCATTCCAAGAGTCTTTGTCTTCGACCATGGAAAGCAATTTGATAATCTTCCTTTTGCAAAATTACACAGAGCAATGCGAAATCAAACTAGCATATTCAGTTGTTTGTCATCCGCAAAGCAACGGGCAAGCCGAAGCAACCAACAAGCTGATCTTTGGGGCATCGAGGAAGAGATATGAAGAGCTAAAGTCCAAATGGCTGGATGAACTACCTGGCACATTATGGGCGCTTTGGACTATTGAGAAAGAGGCAACTGGACAAACTCCCTTCAACTTAGTCTATGTATCCGAAGCTATACTACCGGTTGAAATCGGCACCGATAGTCTAAGAGTTGTAGCCTTCTCTACTGACAACGAGCAAAATCAAAGAGAAGCCCTCGATCTTCTAGACAAAGTGAGGGACGAAGCGAGGCAAAGAATGGCTATCTTCAAACAACGCATTAGTAGACAATATAATCGACGAGTTAATGCTCGACCCCTCCAAGTAGGAGATCTTGTACTACGAAATGCAACAGCAGTCTAGAAGGACAAAATACATGGCAAGCTTTCGGCAAACTGGGAAGGCCCTTATGAGATATATGAACATCTCCAACCAGGAACATACCGTCTTCAGGACTTAGCAGGCAATGAAATAAAAAAATCATTGGAATGCTGATGTATTGAAAAAAAATTTTGTATAGCCTTATAAGGAAAACTTCGAAGCATGTAAAATTTAACTCATCAATAAAAAAGGAAATTTGGGAAAACATATGTGTACGAGTACCATTGCACAAATCCACCCTACAATATGTTGTAAGAATGAAAGCCGATGCTTAAAACATTAGCCTTCATCCCATCAACTGTCCTTTCGGATTACACCCGAAAGGATTACTGGATTTGGTGTCTGATCTTGACTGACCTAGACTTACAACCAAGTCCACCCTACAAAATATTGTAAGGGTGAAAGCTGATGCTCAAAACATCAATCTTCATCCCTTCAACTATCCTTTCAGATTACACCCGAAAGGATTATAGGATTTGGTGTCTAATCTTGACTGATCTAGACTTACAACCAAGTCCACCCTACAAAATGTTATAAGGGTGAAAGCCGATGCTCAAAACATCAGCCTTCATCCCATCAATTGTCCTTTTGGATTACACTTGAAAGGATTACAGGACTCGGTGTCTGATCTTGACTAATCTAGACCTACAACCAAGTCCACCCTACAAAATGTTATAAGGGTGAAAGTCGATGCTCAAAACATCAGTCTTCATCCCATCAACTGTCCTTTCGAATTACACCCGAAAGGATTACATGACTTGGTGTCTGATCTTGACTAATCTAGACTTACAACCAAGTCCACCCTACAAAATGTTGTAAGGATGAAAGCTGATACTCAACACACCAGTCTTCATCCCATCAACTGTCCTTTCGGATTGCACCGGAAAAGATTACAGGACTTAGTGTCTGATCTTGACTGATCTAGACTTATAACCAAGTCCACTCTACAAATTGGTGTAAGAATGAAAGCTAATGCTCAAGGCTTCAGCCTTCATCCGATCAACTGTTGTTTCGGAGATAATCCGAAAGACCATAAGGCTTGTGAATGGTCTTAATTGATCAAAAACTCACAACCAAACTCAAAGTATAAAAAAATTCAAACAACAAATATATATACATGGAAAAAGAAGGCAAAAAATTGAAATACAAACAGACTTGTATAAATATCTGAGAAGTCATACAAATGCTTCGGTAAAAACAGAAATTGTTCAAAGTTAACAAGTTACAAGTTCAACTGAAATTTGGCAGCCGTCCACGATGGGACAAACAGCCACCAAAGTACAAATGCAACAAAATAAATCTAAGCTACCAAAATGCATAATGTTTGTACATGGGAGGCTGAAACAAAAAACTTAAGAAAAAGATCAGAAAGGAGAATCAGCTTGAGGCAAAACTTTCCGAAGACGACTGCCCGAGTTCCTATGCTTCACTCTTAGCTTCGTCTTGATGAGAAGCTTCAGACATATGAGCATCCGAAGGCCCAGCAGCCGAAGAACTATTGGGAGCAGCATGAGACTCTTGCATAGCCAACTCAGCCAGTCTATTGACTTTGGCTTCGGCAGACTCTAACAGGGCCAGTTCAGCCAGCCTTGTGATTTTAGCTTCATGAGAACCCTCCCTTCGGTCAAGTTCTGCTGTAACTTTGAGTTCATGAGCCGAAGGCTCAAGAACTTCTTTCCCACCCTTGGCCAAGAGGTCTTCAACATCTAGCCAAGGGAAAGATGGATCCCAGTGCAGAACAAGCCGAAGGGCGACATCCCAACCCTTGGAGAACCCTTCCTCCTTTTCCGCCTCAGCAGCAGCCAACTACTTTTTCAGTTCAGCAGTTTCGGCTTCAGCAGCTTCTTTGGCCTTAAGGAGATCATAATTCTCCTCCTCCTTCTTTCGAAGTTGTTCACCCATTAAGTCCAGTTGTTCCTTCAGCTTTATGGCTTCGTCACCAGCCTTAGAGGCCATCTCGATGCCAATTTGCCTACAGAGGGCCAACTCCCTCATGTTTTCTTCTATCCATTCGGCTAGCCTCTGCTTCGCCCCCTCAATGTCGTTATTCAGGGCATCAACACCAAGATGAAGTGGAATAACTTCATCTTGGTCAGACTGGTTAAGCTCAGAAGCAATGGCCTGGTAGCGAATAGCCTACACCACCCATCGGTTTCGGACATGCCGAAAGAAAAGAAGTTAAAAAGAAAAAAAAAACAGAGAGAGAGGTGTATATACACATAAAACTTAAAAGTATTAATGACACTTAAAAGTGAGTGATTACCTCCATCATGTAAAACTGTGCAAGCCTGTTGGGATCCTTCTCCAGCCTATTGGGCACGCCAAAGCATGCAGTGGACTTCAGCGCCCAGTTTTGAGCGGGCTCCGATAGGGACTGGAAAAATAGACCCCCGAAGAGGTTGGAAGACAAAGGCCTCATCTCAGAAATCCTATCCCTCACTGACGAAGGGATGGAACGTGGGGGAACATCATAAAAGTCGCCAACAAATCGCTCAATGGACGAAGTGTTGACCTTAAGAGTTGTGCCTTTCGGCTATTGATCTTGTTCCTGTTCCACCTCCTTCAGAACCTTTTCAACAGTGACTTGGACATCATCTAGTTCTTCTGAAGAAACAGAAGTATCAGACCCCTACAAAATCATGCACAAAGTCAATAAAAAAGAAGTCCGAAGGCAAAACTTGTTAATAAATAAATAAATATATATATATATATATATATA
>PYUH01004047.1:50416-95556 GCA_016808085.1 Suaeda aralocaspica
GTAGTGTTTGGAATCTCTTGATGCAAGGCCTTGTGTGGGATTGACAAGCCTTTCAACACTCGGCACGTTACCACTTTCAACAGGATGAACGATCCCGGTGCAGCAGATACAGACTGAACACGCTTCATAGACAAAAGCCGATACATCTAGTCAGTCTGAAAAAACTGAAACCCCTCCATAACATAAAGCTAAATAAACAATAAAGCTAAACAATTAGGGGAAAGGCGGCTCATACCTGCGTACTACCGTCGAAATCCTAGGTCTCTGGTACTGGATTGTCGAAGGGATCGGCTTTCCCCACAACACTTCGGCTTTTCTCTAAAACAGCAGCTGGTATTCTGTGCTTTTGGACTGTGGGTAGATCGATTGATCGTTTGTTAACAGAGGGAACAGCCTTTGTTATTATCCTCCTCTTGGTTATCCCCAGTAGTTTGTAGTCCAAACCAGCTTCAGCTTCGGCAACTACAAAAATAGACGAAACAGTTAGTTTCGGATTATAAAGAAAAACGATGACAAGAAGAAAGAATGCAGCAATATAAATGGCCCCAGCTTCGGCCTTCAAGTCATCACCTTCAAGCTTCGGCTGAGACCGCATACAGCCAAATACTCTTTCTTCATTATCAGGTTGCTATCGGGAAACTAGTATTTGGGGATTGAGTGTTTATTTCTTCCAGGCTTGTCGGCAGAAAAAATCTAATCTGCACCATCTCCATTTGGTTGGCACTGCCCCACTCAAAAAGGACACGCGAGGATCAGGCCTGGCCAACCATCGGGGCTCCCCGAACGTTTTGGGTGGTCTGGTTTTATTGGAACTCAGAGAGGAACACTTTCTTCCATTCCTTATCGGAATCTGCGTAAGGATGAAGGAAGTTTTTATCCTTGTTGGCAAAGCTCCACCAACCACCACCCTCAACAGCTTTACTGTTCTGGGAGAGATGAAAAGTGGTGCCACGCCACAAGCGATGGCTGAAGCCGTAAAACGTACAAGCCCAAATGTATGAAACCATCCTCTTGATGCTTAGAGGTGTCAGTTGGGCCAGGCTGATATGAAGCAGTTCAGTACCTAAACTATGAAGGGATGGAGAGGGAATCGGAGTCCGTGTGCTCTAACTGTCAAAGATATATGGCAAATAGTAATCGTTACTTGGGGGAGTGGCGATGCAAGCCGATAGCTCAGGACAACGAAGCCAATAACCATGGACTCCATTATTCATACAAATGTTCGAGCAGCAGCAAGATAATCCTTCGGTGGCCCTTACAAGCATTTGGGGTTGATTCTAGACGAAAGGGAGCACCGATGTTTATATATATATATATATATATATATATATATATGTAGTGTTTTGGAACTCATTGATGCAAGGCCTTGTGTGGGATTGACAAGCCTTTCAACACTCGGCACGTTACCACTTTCAACAGGGATGAACGATCCCGGTGCAGCAGATACAGACTGAACACGCTTCATAGACAAAAGCCGATACATCTAGTCAGTCTGAAAAAACTGAAACCCCTCCATAAACTATAAAGCTAAATAAACAATAAAGCTAAACAATTAGGGGAAAGGCGGCTCATACCTGCGTACTACCGTCGAAATCCTAGGTCTCTGGTACTGGATTGTCGAAGGGATCGGCTTTCTCCCACAACCTTCGGCTTTTCTCTAAAACAGCAGCTGGTATTCTGTGCTTTTGGACTGTGGGTAGATCGATTGATCGTTTGTTAACAGAGGGAACAGCCTTTGTTATTATCCTCCTCTTGGTTATCCCCAGTAGTTTGTAGTCCAAACCAGCTTCAGCTTCGGCAACTACAAAAATAGACGAAACAGTTAGTTTCGGATTATAAAGAAAAACGATGACAAAGAAGAAAGAATATGCAGCAATATAAATGGCCCCAGCTTCGGCCTTCAAGTCATCACCTTCAAGCTTCGGCTGAGACCGCATACAGCCAAATACTCTTTCTTCATTATCAGGTTGCTATCGGGAAACTAGTATTTGGGGATTGAGTGTTTTATTCTTCCAGGCTTGTCGGCAGAAAAAATCTAATCTGCACCATCTCATTTTCGGTTGGCACTGCCCCACTCAAAAAGGACAGCGCAGGATCAGGCCTGGCCAACCATCGGGGCTCCCCGAACGGTTTTGGGTGGTCTGGTTTTATTGGAACCCTCAGGAAGAGGAACACTTTCTTCCATTCCTTATCGGAATCTGCGTAAGGATGAAGGACAGTTTTCTCATCCTTGTTGGCAAAGCTCCACCAACCACCACCCTCAACAGCTTTACTGTTCTGGGAGAGATGAACCAAGTGGTGCCACGCCACAAGCGATGGCTGGAAGCCGTAAAACGTACACGCCCAAATGTATGAAACCATCCTCTTGATGCTTAGAGGTGTCAGTTGGGCCAGGCTGATATTGAAGCAGTTCAGTACCTAAACTATGAAGGGATGGAGAGGGAATCGGAGTCCGTGCTCTAACTGTCAAAGATATATGGCAATATAGTAATCGTTACTTGGGGGAGTGGCGATGCAAGCCGATAGCTCAGGACAACGAAGCCAATAACCATCGGACTCCATTATTCCATACAAATGTTCGGCAGCAGCAAGATAATCCCCTTCGGTGGCCCTTACAAGCCATTTGGGGTTGATTCTAGACGAAAGGAGCCCTCGATTTTCATGAGGGGAGTCCCAAGGCAATTCCCTTTCGTCCAAAGGTCTTTCGGGGGCTACGTCCCTACACCCACTAGAAGTACTGGTCTCCCCACTTGGACCAACAATTCGGATCGGATTGGCAGGAATTGGATTTTCAGAAGTTCCAAACCCCACCTGCACTAACTGCGACTTCTGGAGTACCCAACCGAGGTTTGTGCAGCAACTCAGTCCTTTGGGCATTCCTGAGCTCCTCATCGGTTAGGTCTCGTTTAAAAGGGTCCTCTGACGACGACTGTTTCTTGGTTTTGGGTGCCATTGATTCAAGACTATCTTTCTAAAAGACGAAATGAGGTTTTGAAGAAATATACTAAAGCCTAAAGTCCAGAAAAGTTCAAATGTGCTAACGAAATGGATAAACAGGTTAAAGTACCAGTAAACAAGGATGAAACCGAACCAAATTACCTTTTTTTTATAAAGAAGTCGAAGGCGTTCAAGTTGTTGGAGTTCGTTTTTCGGAAAACGTTTTGGAAATTGTTGTAGAGATTAAAATGCAATTTTCCAATAGAGAGAGAGAATTTTTGTGAGAGTTTGTGAATAAAAGAAACCTTTAAACTCTCTCACTCCTCCACTATTTATAGGGGCAATGATTGAATACTAACAGCCACTCTTGGAAAACCGCACATTCTTGTTTGCGAATTTCAAAGAAAGTTAATACTCAAAATTGCAACCTCACATAAATTCAAACCCTTTCAAATTCCCGCCAAAAAATTCCACAAATTTTTACAAGTACAAAATACCTACTTCGGATAAAATCCGAAGATAGGTATTGGGAGGCCAGTTGTTTGGGTACCCAAGTAACTTTACTTGGGCCCAATAGAATTCGAATGAGCCAAGCCCAATTGAACAAAATACAAACACAATCACATTTATATAAAATACAAAGGCCCAGCCCACATGAACATATGGGCTGGCCCGCACACTATACAAATTTATTACAAGCGGCCCAAAGGCCCAACAGCAAGCCCACTACACGGCCTTTCAGCCTTCGGCATTCCTTGACAGATGGCATCAAACCATCATACAAAAAGTGACTTTGTCTATAAATACAAGCATTTATGACACTCTTACAGGTATTCAATTCTACGCCATTAACACTTATACTCTCAAGCTAATACATTTTAGACTTGACTTCTACACATTTGCTTACTTTAACATCGAAGGGGTGTTCCTCGGATACACCCCCGAGGCTAGTAATCTTGTCTACTTGTGCAAGACCTTCGGACATCTTCTTTGGATCTTGCACCTCTTTGATATTGATCCTTTGCCATTCAATCAAGGTTTTTCTTTGGATCATATTGTTTCTACCCGGAACAACAGCTATTGAAGAATTAGATAGAAATATGCAGATTATCAATGATTTCGAAGCATAAACAGGTTTGAATATTATATAATTTGAATATTACTCTATGATTATTACTAAAATTATAGTCTGCCTTTACTAATATTCATATTCATAATTGATATTGCAATGTTTATTCATTGATGAATGTAATAATATTAGTTTTATAACACTATTTAACATAATATTCATTATTTACAGTATACTATTCGTTTTTCCTTTGATGAGAAATGCATACACTGAATATTTCTTCAACTGAAATTAAAACTAACACTCTGCTTTTAGATCTAAATAATATTCATTTTTTGAAATGTAATATTCATCTTGTTCAATGTAATATTCATTTTAATGAATGAAATATTAATTGTAATGAATGAAATATTCATTTCCTTCAACGAATACCATAAAATGACTTATTCATTTATATAAAATGGAATATTCATTATTAATTAATGAATATTATTGTCTAAAAGTTGAATATTACATTGAACATTCAATACTTGAAAGTTATATTCATACTTGAAATATAATATCCATATTTTGAAAGTATACACCATTGACTTACGCAGGATGAATATTATGTATGTGAAGAAAAATATGTAATATTGTTATATATAATGCTCGGTTTATATTTTGAATGTAATATAATGTTTACGAAAATATGTATTATTCATTTTGTTGAATGTAATATTCATCTTTTACTAGCTATAATATTTACTATTATGTGATATGCTTGTGATTGATGATTAATACATGTATATTAATTATCGTGATGTTTTTGTAGATGAGTCATTGCAAACAATCAAGTGGAACCTGAATTGCTGAACATAATGATCACAAGAGATGATATTCAAATGAAACATTTCTCAAATAATGATTCAATATAAGAATTAATTGTAATTGGATAATGAGGAGAATTGAACATTATTCATCATAAAATGAATATTACATACGTGAAAATGCATATTACTCATCAAGGATTGATTTTAAGACTAATGAGTTCAAAAACAAAACAAATGAATACTATTTTTTACATAGTGAATATTACTCCTTACATAATGAATATTATACACAATAAAGTGCATATCACCCAACATAGTGAAAATACGTTAATACAAGTTTGAGGATGAATACCATGTACTGAATATGGATATCTAGTGTTGAAAAAGGGGCATATTGGTATACAAATGAATATTGGAAATTCACTAGCTATTAGCACAAATTGAAAACTCATAAAGATAATTAATAGTTCAAAAAAGAAGAATTTATGAATTTAGTTATAAATACTACATGTTCAAATATGATCATATAACTTTTTTTTACCTGAATATGATCTACATTATTTGAAATAACAAGTGTTTAAAGACATAATATTGACTGCACTGCTTAAAATATTATATTTTATAAAATGAATATTATATTGTGAAAAATGAATATTATACACAGAAAAATAAATATTACTCCCGTGTAAATTGCAGATTGCATAAAAAGTAAGTGCGTGAAGAACACGCGCCTGGGAGTGTATTGTGAATTGTTCTCCCGGGAGCACATAATAAATTGCCATGTTGCACGCTTTTGAAACAAATAACATCCTAGAACCCACTTTGTCTAGCAAAGCTGAATCACTCAACAACAATTCCTGGTTTGCTTTGAGCTGGATTGCACAGGCTTTTGATAATTTGAATACCATTAGTGAACCACCAACATGGCAACATAACTCGAGCCTGAACCTCAAATTTCATACTCATCACACAAATCACAAAATATGAAGGACGTATCAGACTTGCAGTGCATTGGAACCTTTGCTCAAATACTGATTGTGATTTGCAATGATATTTTCCCAAGTTTTGCTTCTTCATCTCTTTAAATGCTTTATTAGTATGAATGTTTTCAAGTATAATTTTAGATATTAAAGTATTGCACTGCAATTCATAAAAGTGCATTTAAGATCTATTTTGAAAGTAACTGCTTCAGCAATTCTCACTCTTTTATCCTTGACTCCCCATATTGGCTCAACACTCGCCCCCGTATCACATTTCCCATGTTCCAAAACCAATTGCACTAATCACTTTACCAGTCCCTCAATTAATTGGTGGCCAGAAACCAAACTCCAATTTTTTCTAGAGCTACAAGGAAACAAGAGACGAGCAATTGAGTACATTACACAGATTACATGGATGCAGTGAGCCAGTGACCACAACCACCACCACTATACTGTCTTTTGGTTGTTACACAACAATAAAAGATTAGAGTGAAGTGGACACAGTAAAGTTATCACCTGGGATTAAAAAACAGGCAGCTAAATTACGCAAAAATGCAATTGTAATTAGACCAATCAAAATCTGGACTATGGGAAAAGAACAAAAATATACATGTGTGTCATCTTTTTCTCATGCTCCCATTATTCAACGACAGGGAACCGAGGGGAAGTGAGGGGATTTAAATGTACTCTCAGGCTAAGCCCTCTCTGCTCCGCTTCAATGGAGCATCATCACACTTGTGCATCAAAGATAAATAAGACAAAATGGAAAAACCCTTGTTCATATTCGGCTTCCCAAAAAGAATTCCTTTTCAACTCCAGGAGCTGGTAAAGCCATTGTCAACTAAAATTATTTTCGCAGTTATCGAGCCAAAGGAGAAAGTCAAAAAGAAAAAAAAACAAATAATCTCAAATTTCTTAAGCATTTTCCTTGGCAATCTTCTCAGCCTTGGCAATGACCTCCTCAATTCCTCCAACCATGTAGAAGGATTGCTCGGAAAGGTCATCATATTTACCATCCAAGACACCCTGCCAATTTATAGCACATCCATGATCAGATTTACCTCAAATATTCAAAAGGCGCCTAAAAATGACAACTATAGTACTAAACAAAGCAAAACAAGCAATTTCAAACCAGTGACATTTCAGCAATATTCACGATTTAATTACCTGGAAACTAGTGATGCTTTCCTTCAACTCAACATATTTGCCAGGGGCACCAGTGAAAACTTCAGCAACATGGAAGGGCTGACTCAAGAATCTCTGGATCTTACGGGCGCGAGCAACAGTCAATTTGTCATCTTCACTTAACTCATCCATACCCAAAATGGCAATGATATCCTGAAGATTCTTGTAGTTCTGAAGAACCTTCTGCACACCACGAGCAGTCTCGTAATGCTCCACTCCCAAAATGTGAGGAGAAAGCATACGAGATGTAGAATCAAGAGGGTCCACAGCAGGGTAGATACCAAGCTCAGAAATCTGAACATAAAGCAAAATGTTAGAAGAAAAACTTAAACAGTTGTACAGGTGCATTTGACACTCTCTCAAGTTACCTGTCGGGACAACACAGTTGTGGCATCCAAGTGAGCAAAAGTTGTAGCAGGAGCAGGATCCGTCAAGTCATCAGCAGGCACATAGATAGCTTGGACAGAGGTAATGGAACCCTTCTTAGTTGTAGTAATACGCTCCTGAAGACCTCCAAGATCAGTAGCCAAGGTTGGTTGGTAACCGACGGCAGATGGAATACGTCCAAGTAAAGCAGACACTTCAGAGTTCGCCTGAAATTAAAGCGATAAAAAAGTAAGCAAGAAATACAAGAATCATCCCATGACTAAGTTATACAATAATTCTTTAAGAAGTCATACTTGGGTAAAACGGAAAATGTTGTCAATAAAGAGAAGCACATCTTGTCCCTCAGCATCACGGAAATGCTCAGCAACAGTCAGTCCAGTAAGACCAACACGGGCACGAGCACCAGGGGGCTCATTCATTTGACCGTAGACAAGAGCACATTTGCTTTCAGCCTAAATAAAAATTAAAAAAGAAACAGTGAGAAAATGTCCGGTAGACAAACAAATAAAAACTATCCAAGGGTGCAAGAACATGACTGACCTGCTGGTCACCTAGCTTGATGACACCACTCTCCATCATTTCTCTGTACAAGTCATTGCCCTCACGGGTACGCTCACCAACACCAGCAAACACAGAGAAACCACCTAATCATTGGAGCAAAGATTACATATCTAACAGGCTCATTTCAACTGTTACATTCAAACAGAAAAGGAGCCCTGTAAACATACCATGAGCCTTGGCAACATTGTTAATAAGTTCCATAATAAGCACAGTCTTCCCGACACCAGCACCTCCGAAAAGACCAATCTTTCCTCCCCTTTGGTAAGGAGCTAGAAGATCAACGACCTTAACAAAGCCAAATCCACAAAATAAATATTACAACTTAGACTGTCCTCTTGAAAAACAGCACCAATGTCACGGTAATCTAAAAAAGAGATAACATATATAGCACTATTCACCTTGATTCCAGTAACAAGGATCTGCTGCTCAGTAGCTTGCTCAACAAAAGAAGGTGCCTCTCTGTGAATAGGCAGAGCATGGTCGGTCTCTGTATAGAGCCATAACAAATGTCAATACATGAACACCCACATCTCCGATCATAACGAATTGGAAAATTAAAAGGGCAACCAGCTACTTACTTATTTCACCCCTGTGATCAATCGGCTCTCCTATAACATTCATAATACGACCAAGCGTAGCTCTTCCAACAGGAATCTACAAGTTCAAAACATTACTTCCAAATTAAAGAACAGTTCATCATTTCAACTGTTTGGAATCAATAGTATCCAATACAAGGGTCATAACTATTGACAATACATCAGACCATCAAACTTCTAGGCAACAATATAAATGACCTCGCTCTAGCTATTTAACCTCAATCATCATGCAAAGAATAGAAGGCCACAACTTTTGACTTCACACAAAAAGTAATTGTAAAAAATAAAGAAAACTAATTAGCTTTTGCAGTGGATCATCAGATACCTCATATACGATGAAAATATTCAAAAAAAAATATATATATAATGAAAAATGAACCCAAGCAGTCCCACAACATACACACAAATAATAGGATACGATTCTCATCATTAAAATCAAACAATACCAAATGCATCATTAAGCATCATTTGACATCAATGAACCAAAATAATCTACTTGGTTCGTTGCTCATGTAATTTGAAATCAGCTAAAAAAGTTAGCTTTAAATCAAATCAACAACATACACATATCATACTACCTTCATCTTTCAAATCAATAAACACCTAATGCAACATTCAGCACAAACTATTCACAACATTTGAAAAACTCACATGATCAGATCATTACAGCTAAACAAATAAAAATCACAACATTTGAAAGTCAGAACCAAATCAACCACATGATCAGATCCAACGATCCTAAACAAACAGATCTAAAATGATAACCAAAAAAAAACCCGATTACAATGAAAATGAAACTTACGGTGATGGGAGATCCGGTGTTCAAAACGGGTTGACCTCTAACAAGGCCTTCAGTACCATCCATAGCAATAGTCCTAACAACATTTTCACCCATATGTTGAGCAACCTCAAGTACCAACCTAGTTTGATTATCAAGCACCTCAAGAGCAGTCAAGATCGGGGGTAACCCATCATGAAACCTAACATCAACGACAGCACCAATGACTTGACACACTGATCCAATCGCACCTTTACCGGTGAACTCATCGGTTATCTTTCCACCACCGCTTACCTTAGACGATGGCGACGCCGATTCAGGTGGCTGAGTCGCCGCAGCTGATGAGGTGGAGGAGGAGGAGTATTCAGATACTCTGTTGAGGAGGTGGTACGATGGTGATGCTGTGCGGTGGATGGAGGTGGGTTTGGGAGAGGAGAGGGTGGATGAACGGGAGGATTTGCGGAGGGTGCGTGCGAAGGTTGATGCGAGTCTTCGTGACGCCATTGGATGAGAGAGAAAGTTAAAGAGGGGAGGGGAGAAAGAGAAAATGGACTAGGGTTTGTGGGAAAGAGTGAGTGTTTGTGGTCTATATAGGGTAATTTTTTAGTGTTGACGATTGGAACGGCGACGTTTTATTTAAGGGGTTGTGTTTGTAAATTGTGTGACTAATTCATTCGGAATTTTGCCATGTTTTGGGATTGAGACCTGGAGTGGAGTGGAGTGGGGTGGTGAGAGGGAAAGTTTTGTGATCCAATGATTTTATTTTTGGGGTTTTTAATTTATTTGGGTCAAACTATTTACTAATTTACTTAAAACAAAGGAAAATTTCATAAAATTAATTTAAATTTTGGACGCTCATGCTCTAATATCCCATATTTTCACGTTTTTAAGAAGTTATTTTCGTATTTTATATGTATGTTTTTAATATATTTATTGACAAATTAAATCCAATAAGTATATTAAACAAAGGAAATTTAAATAAATTTTAATCAAAGTAATTATTTTATATTTATAAATAATATTTTATGTTTTATTACATATTTTGAAAAGTTTCTAAAAGTGGAATTTTTAGAGTTTCTTAAATTGTTTTAAGACAAGGGCATAAAAATAATTTCAAACATTAATGGTATTTATGTAATTGCACCAAAACCTACTTTAGGGCTTATAAATACCCCTTAAAACCCAAATTTTCAAATTTAAATTGCAACTTTGTGATTTAGGATTCCAAAAAAAAAAATTTGAGAGAAAAGTGAGAAAAAAAAATTTTGAACAAAACAAAATTATAAAAATCGGAAAATTTTCCGAGAAGGAAAAAACCTGCGCACCACCCCTTCTTCGACGGACTCCACCCTTCGCCGCCCCTTCTTCGTCGGCGCGCCACCTGCAGCCCGCCTGCCACCTTGCACCACCATCTCCTCCCCTTTTGGTATTTTTCAAATTCCTTTTATAAAAAAAAAAAATTCTTCTTCTCTTTTTCTTTTTGATTCAATCTTGCAAATTCATGGCTATATTTATTATTAATCATGTTTCTATAGTTTTAATTTATAAAGTTATGAATTAGTTTAAACCATGAATTTATTTGTTAATCATGAAATTTTAAATTAGGGTTTATGATATTATGAAATTCTTGATTTTATGGTTTTTAATGATTTAAATTTCAATATTATGATCATGAATTGTTGTTGGGTGAATTTATGATGATTTTGTGAAGTTTAGATTGCTTTCTAAAGGTTTTAAACATAAATTATATTGCTGTCCAAATTTTGCAATCATGAAAATCAATAGAATAAATATTATGAACATGTTTTGTTTTATGAAAAATTATTCTAAAGCATAGATTTGATTCATGATGATGTTAGTGGATTGTAAAAGAGTTTTATGATAAATTCATGATGTTTTTATGAGCTTTTAATGAGTTTTAGATAAATAAATAAAGCTGTAAATTTTTATTAACACATGTTTATGCCCAATAAAAATGATAACATGTAACGTAGTAAGTTATAATTGTTTGTAATGCATCTAAGTATTGTATATTGATCTTAGGATATGATTGTACTGTTTTATGATCATAATAGAAAGGTTTTAGAGTATTTTTGAGGAAGTTTACAAAGCTGCCATTTCTGGAAAATTACCGAAAATCAAGTATTTTGCAATAGAAAAATTAAAATAAAGTATGGAATTGCATAGAGACCATATATGTTTTGGAAAAGTTTCCAATTTAGAAAGTTATTTTAGAGTTGTTGTAGAATTTATCCAACAAGGTTTTCATTTAGCTTCGGTTTCTCTATGTAGGAAACTTCGATCTAGTTGACTTTTAGAAGTTGTGGCGGTTCACCACTACAACATAAGGTACGTAAGTACTAGAGAAAAACATAAAAATTAGAATTCATGTTTGGTTGATCTTATATGACATGTTGGTGTGCTTGTTTGGATTGTGAATTGACATGCATGACAAGTTTTATTACAAGCATGATTTTATATTATTTCGACATTCCACATTTATAGTAATATAAATTCTTCAAAACTGAGTTGGAACGTTATAATCGGTTTAAAATTTGGCCAATAGCTGCTTATTGAAGAAGAAAAGAAGTTATTTAATTTGATTAGTTACTTAATCAACAAGAAAGATAGTTTGTGAATTTTAATTCAGATGATTAATAGAAGTAAATGAGCAAATATTTTTATTCGAGTTGTCACTCACAGTTTAATGTGTGGTTGAGAAGAAGCTAAATAGTTAGCCATTCACAAGTAATGTGTGGTAAAGGAAGTTTAGTTTAATTAAATGACACACAAGATTATTTTTAGAATCACCTTAAATCAAAGATAATTAATATGGCTTGTTTGACTTTATGCATGTTTTTATGTGATGTTATATGTGAGTCATAACATTGTTAAACTGGTTAATTACGTAAAGTGAAAAAGAATTCGCACCAAAACTCTTGGAACGTATATACCTTGAGTATGAACAATGGGGGGAGTCATATGGAACAGTGATCTATGACTTCTAGTTGGAGTACAAGACGTTATACTCTTTTATATTTTTAATGCGCTGGAATTCCGTCACTTTATGTGGCATAGGTAATACCTTCTTGGAGTTGCTCCCAAGTTAGTGCCCAATAGGGCAATTTTAGAGGAAAGGAAACCCGTCCGATACGAAATCCAAAGTTGAAATATAATAATTAATTTGTTTGAATTATGCACAGGTGATCGAAGAGTTGTCAACGGTAAGATGTATGTATGCTTTTAATTTACTTTATTTTGTTCGTGTTGCATAGTCTTTAGTGGTTATTGATAAGTTGATATTTTATATGTATTTTACCCCCGATCCCGAGTGATTTTTAGCTCTATGACGGCTCTTTCGAGCCATTTCTACTAACTTTTGCTATTTCGAGTGTTTGTTGTGCTTTTTATTAGATTTTACAGGAATCGATGATTTATCGTTGTTTTCCGAGCCTTTTGAAGCACTTGAAGAAGTTAGTGAAAAGTTGAAGTCATTTGGGAAGCTTAACCGAACACTAGAAGTGCTAAAACGAAGAATTAAAGAAGCAATTAAGGAAGAACGAGCAAAAACCGAGAAACGAAGGCAAACAAGCCATCCGCCCGGACCGGAGTTGTGCGCCCGGGTGAAGGCTGCTCGCCCGGACCCTCCGGGCGGGTGGCTCTGAAGGAGGTTTTTGCGTGTTTTTTAGCGTAATTAGCCTAAGTATTTAAAGCTTTGTATTCCTAATTAGTCATTTTACGCCTCTTTTCACTTTAGAACCCTAGTTTACTCTAAAAATTCTCTCAAAGTGTAGAACTCTTATCAATCATTCAATCAATAATATTCAGGTTCTATTTCAATCTTAATTCTTGTTTTTAGTTATGTTTATTATTATTTTCAATTTATGTTATTAGTTTTAATAGTTTTATATTTAGATTTAATCTCTTGATTGTTGTTGATTTTGTTTAGTTTAATCATGTTTAGGATTTTAATTGTTTTTATTGATTTAGTTTTTGTTCTTTCAATTATGAATGAGTAGTCCCTTTTCTAGGATTAGGGGATCCATGGATTAATTGGTGATATTTTGCTCATAAATATTAGTTTAACTATTAATGTACTTGAATTCCTATTGTCAATTGTTATTGCTTTCAATTANTTATTGCTTTCAGTTAAATACTGGCCAGGTTTAATTGTTAGTTTGATATTGTTGAAATCGATGCCGAGAGGTAAGATTACCACAATTAGATCATAAGGACAATAGGCAAAACGAGTCTAAGTGAGCGAGAGCCATTAGAGGAGTTTTGAAGGGGACTAGATTCGAGAGAATTAATGGACCTTAATTCAAAGAAATTGATAATCTAATTATTTATTTGTGTGCAATTCGTTGGCTAATCAGTGGTGAACCGATGTTCTAGGTTTAGTCATTAATTAAACTCCTTAATCAATTTAGTTCTGATTTTAGTTATTTTCTTGGTTACAATTGTCACTCAAAGGCCCTTTGCACAATTTAGACTTTTTAGAACTAATATGTTTAATTGCTTCCCTGTGGATTCGATCCCTACTTCCCTAGCTATATTAGTTAGAGTGGTTAGGTTTATTTTTGATAGGTGTGCGATAGCCTCATCAAATTTTGGCGCCGTTGCCGGGGAGGCAATTTTTAATTCTATTAGTCGGGTTTATACTGTTTTCTTTTTATTTTCCTTAGTCTCAAAGAAATTTTTGGTTCTTTGAGACAGTTTCTCATTTTTGCTCGGAGTTTTCATTGTGTGCAGGTTCATAGGTTTATGCAAAACGACCACGAGCCTGATACTTTCATCTTCCCTGAGCCCGAGCGAGTTTTTTGAAGCGGTTGAGACGTAGTAGACGCCGAATTTTTCTTCCCCGATCCGTGGAGGAAACTGTTTCTGATTTGTCTCAGTTTTTCGAGTTCACTTTCAACCCGTTGTTTGAAGGGTATTTAGAGGTCGAAATGGCTGCCGAAGGAGAAGGACAGGGTAGAGACCACCACCTCCACACCGCCACCTGCGGCCCGTTGCATGAGAGACTATTCCTTGCCTAGTACGGAGTCTATGGCTGGAGGTTATTCAGTACCTGAACCGATGCTTGCTAATTTTGAACTGAAACCGACTCTTGTGAATATGGTTGAACGAAATCAGTTTTCAGGGACATTGAAGGAGGATCTGAATTTACATTTGCAGAATTTCCTTCAATATTGTGAAACTATCAAGCAAATGAACGTTTCTAAGGACTACATTAGGAGGCAAATGTTCCCATTTTCGTTGAAGGACAAGGGTAGAACCTGGTTGAATGATCTTAATATGGTCACAATTACTTGTTGGGAGGACTTGGCTCTTGCTTTTCAGAGGAAGTACTATCCACCACAGAGAACTGCTTTATTGAGGAGTCAAATTACTAACTTTAATCAGGAGACAGATGAGTCACTTTATGATGCTTGGGAACGGTTTAAAGAGTTATTGAGAATGTGTCCTCATCATGGGCCTGAGAAATGGTTTCTGGTTCAGTCATTCTACAATGGTTTGGGTAATGGGAGTAGAGCTTTGTTAGATTCTGCTGCTAATGGTTGATTCATGAACCAGGAGGTCAATGCTGCATATGAACTGATTGATGAAATTGCCACTCATAATTCACAGTTTGGTAACCTTAGAGGGCATTCCAAGAAGGATGGAAAACATGTAGTTGATGATAAGTATGAGAGTCTAGCTGCACATATAAATGCCATAAGTCATCAGCTTGATAAGATTGGTACTACAACTCCTCCACCATCACCTGTAGCTGCACTTTCAGGATGCACCGACCCTTTCTGTGATTCCTATGGTTCATTCGGTCATAGTTTNGTTCATTTGGTCATAGTTCCCAGTCATGTACCAGTTCAGTGGAGCAAGTGTGTGCCTTTCAAGCCTACAAGAACAACCCATTTTCTAATACATATAATCCAGGCTGGAAGGATCACCCATACTTTTCCTACAAGAATAATAGCAATGTACAGAATCCTCAGCAAGCTATATCATCTCAGCAGGCACCACAGCAGATGCAGAGATATGTACCACCACACCCACTAGGTTTCAGCAGGCCACCACTATCAGCACCACCATTTCCAGTTCAACCTAGTGGTGAAATTTCAGAGCTGAAGAATATGATGTTACAGATGCAGAAAAATATGGAGGCAATGCAGGCTCACAACAAGCACATGGAGACTCAGATCGCTCAGATTGCACAATCAACTGTTCAAAGGCAACCAGGCCACCTTCCATCACAACCTACACCTCCAGTATCACAGGCATCACAGAATCCCCCGATGGACCATGTCAATGCCATCACTTTGAGGATTGGAGCTGTTTATGAAGGCCCGAAAATGCCTACTGATGATGTTAATTCTGATGTTGCAGGTGGATCTAAGAAGACCAGTGATGTGGTGATTGAAGATTTGGAGACATTTCCAGCTAAGGAAACTGAAGCACCTAAGGAGAAGGTAGATTACGCATCTATTGATACGATCCCGAGGTCACAGGTTAGGTTACCCTTTCCGAACAGGGTAACCAGAAGTAAGAATGATAATCATTTCAGTAAATTTTTAGATATTGTAAAGAATTTGCAGGTTACTGTTCCATTTACTGATTTGATAACCCAAATTCCTACTTATACTAAATTTTTGAAAGATATTTTAAGCAGGAAACGTGAGTTGAATGTGGTGGAGACCGTAGCACTTACGAAGGAGTGCAGTGCCATATTGCAAAACAAGTCACCACCGAAACTAAAGGACCCGGGAAGTTTTTCTATTCCTTGTAATATTGGCCCACTGTTTATTGATAAAGCTTTATGTGATTTAGGGGCTAGTGTTAGTGTCATGCCTTTATCTATTTGTAAAAAACTTGATATGGGTGCTTTAAAGGTTACTAACATCACTTTGCAGATGGCAGATAGGACAGTGAAATACCCTAAAGGTATTTTAGAGGATGTCCCGGTGAGAGTCGGGAAATTTTTTATTCCTGTTGATTTTGTTGTGTTAGATATGGATGAGGATGCTCATATCCCAATTATACTTGGTAGACCATTCTTGCACACTGCAGGTGCTGTTATTGTTGTAAAAAATGGTAGTTTGACTCTTTCTGTAGGGGATGATAAAGTTACCTTTAATCTTAATGCCGCTCTTAAGAGTCCTATGATGGAACAGTCATGTTATGTTATTGATGTCATTGATGAAATTGTTATTGATGATATGCCTCGATCTACTACAAAGGATCTTCTGGAGGCCGTTGTTTGTCTTGATGTTGGTGCAGGTGAAGGTACAATTGATGCCGATGAATTGGTCCAGGATCTCACTGGTGAGGAATTAAATCCGGTGGAGAGCCGGAAATTTATTGAGTTACCACAAGAGGTTTGTTCTGTTAAAGAGGTAAACTAACCTGAGATGAAACCCCTCCCCTCTAACTTAAAATATGCTATTCTAGATGATAAGGAGCTTTACCCAGTCATTGTTAGTGCTTCTCTTAATGATAGTCAATTAAATAAACTCTTGTCTGTGCTTAAGTCTCATAAGAAGGCTATTGGTTATACTATTGATGATTTGACTGGTATTAGTCCCGATTTTTGCATGCATAGAATTCATTTAGAGGAAGGTCATAAACCTTGTATACAGGGTCAACGTCGTTTGAATCCTAACATGCAGGAGGTAGTGAAGAAAGAAGTTCTTAAACTTCTAGATGCAGGTATTATTTACTCAGTGCCTGATTCCCAGTGGGTAAGTCCCGTACAGGTAGTCCCTAAGAATGGCGGAACAACTGTTGTTCGTAATGATAAAAATGAATTAATTCCTACTAGAGTTGTTACAGGATGGAGAATGTGTATTGACTATAGAAAATTGAATGTTGCAACTAAAAAGGATCATTTCCCCCTCCCTTTTATTGATCAAATGTTGGAAAGATTAGCTATAAGTATTTCTGCTATCTTGATGGATATTCGGGTTTCTTTTAGATCCCCATCCATCCTGATGACAGGGACAAAACTACTTTTACATGTCCTTACGGTACTTTTGCATATCGTAGAATGCCTTTTGGTTTATGTAATGCACCAGCTACTTTTCAACGTTGCATGATGAGCATTTTTTCTGAGTTCATAGAGTCTTTTATGGAAGTCTTCATGGATGATTTTAGTGTTTATGGTTCTGATTTTGATTCATGTTTGACTAATTTGACTAAAGTTCTCGAAAAATTGGGAAAAATGTCATTTTATGGTCAATGAAGGAGTAGTTTTGGGACATTTGGTGTCCGAGCGTGGTATTGAGGTGGATAAGGCGAAAATACAGGTAATTGAGCAACTGCCACCTCCGGTGAATGTAAAAGGGGTAAGAAGTTTTTTGGGTCATGCTGGTTTTTATCGCAGGTTTATTAAGGATTTTTCTAAAATTGCGAAACCACTCTCTCAATTGCTATTGAAAGATGCTGAATTTAAATTCACTGATGAGTGTCTTGAGTCCTTTAATATGATAAAAAATGCACTAATTTCAGCACCTATTATACAATCTCCCGATTGGAATTCACCTTTCGAAATAATGTGTGATGCTAGTGATTTTGCAGTTGGTGCAGTTTTAGGTCAATGGAGGGATAAGGTCCTACATGCTATTTATTATGCTAGTAAGACCTTGGATGAAGCTCAAGTCAATTATGCCACCACGGAAAAAGAGTTGCTTGCTATTGTTTATGCATTAGATAAATTTCGTGCTTACCTTGTAGGTTCGAATGTTATTGTTTACACTGACCATGCAGCTCTTAAGTACCTACTTGGGAAGAAGGAAGCCAAACCAAGGCTTATTCGATGGATTTTGTTGCTTCAAGAGTTTGATCTCGAGATTCGTGATAAGAAGGGAGCTGAGAATGTGGTAGCTGACCACTTATCAAGGATACGATATGATGATGGGGAGATCTCTACCCCCATTGACAATCCTTTTCCTGATGAACGCCTATTTGCAGTTTGTGTAAATTCTCCTTGGTTTGCTGATTTTGCTAACTATGTTGTAGGGGGTGTCTTACCTTCTGATTTGACGTATCAGCAGAAAAAGAAGTTTTTGCATGATGTAAAGAGATATTTTTGGGATGATCCTAATTTGTTTCGTGAGTGTGCATATGGTTTATACAGGAGATGTGTCCCGGAATGGGAAGTCTATGGTGTACTTCGCCATTGCCATTCATCACCATATGGAGGACATGCTGGACCTTCTAAGACGATGTTTAAGGTCCTTGAATCAGTGGCCTACTATCCTACATGATGCTAGAGCATTCATTATGTCTTGTGATTCGTGCCAACGAACAGGTAATACTTCACAAAGGCACGAAATGCCTCAAACAGCTATATTGGAAGTTGAGATTTTTGATGTGTGGGGCATTGATTACATGGGCCCCTTTCCATCCTCGAATGGAAATCGTTTCATATTAGTTGCTGTGGATTATGTTTCTAAATGGGTGGAAGCTCTTGCTACCCCCCATTGTGATTTTAATACTGTTTTGAGAATGTTTAAGCAGGTTATTTTTCCTAGGTTCGGGGTCCCTAGAGCTGTCATTAGTGACGGGGGAAAGCATTTTCATGAGAAAAAGCTAGATAAACTGCTGGAGAAGTACGATGTCTACCACAGAACAGGATTAGCGTATCATCCACAAACCAGTGGTCAGGTGGAAGTTTCAAATCGAGAAATCAAAGCTATCCTGGAGAAAACAGTTACAGGGTCAAGGAAAGATTGGAGTAGCAAGCTGTATGATGCATTATGGGCATATAGAACGACGTTCAAGACACCTATCGGTACATCTCCCTATCGGTTAGTGTATGAGAAAGCGTGTCATTTGCCAGTTGAATTAGAATACAAGGCCTACTGGGCAGTAAAGGAGCTCAACATGAATACCAAGCTTGCAGGTGAGAAGCGGCTACTTCAATTAAATGAGCTAGACGAGTTTCGATTAGGAGCTTATGATAGTGCTAAGATTTACAAGGAAAAGACTAAGAAATGGCACGATAAGCGAATTGTAAGGAAGGAATTTGTAACAGGTGATAAGGTTTTATTATTCAATTCTAGACTGAAGCTTTTTCCTGGAAAGTTGAGGTCTAGGTGGAGCGGTCCTTTCATTGTTACTATGGTGAGCAAGTATGGATTTGTAGAGGTTCAGAACGAAAAAGGAGAGCGATTTAAGGTTAATGGACACCGCCTCAAGCACTACTATGAAGGTGATGTTGTTGGCCTAGTTGAAGAAATCAATCTCCGAGACCCATACCCTTATGAGCTATGAGGTAATATGGTCAAGCTAATGACCTTAAACAAGCGCTTTGCGGGAGGCAACCCGCAGTTAGCTTAGTTTTAGTAGCTTTGTTTCTTTTTTTTTTTTTCCAGTTTAGTAGGGACTCTAGCTCATTTCTTAGTTTTGGTAAGGGGAGAGTGAGGTACTAATGAATTCTTCAAGTGTTTCGGGTGTGATTACGGGTGCAATTTAGGTGAAAAAAGGACGAAAAAAATCTCAAATTGCTGCATGCCCGGACCCTCCGGGCGAAAAGCATGGCCCCGGGCGTATAGCCCTCGTCCCGAGCGCGCAACCCCTTTTTCAACACTTAGTTTTTTTTTTCAAAAAATCACCTAAATACCCATTCGCCCGGACTCTCCGGGCAAGCAACCCCTCTCCGAGCGCTCAGCCTTCGGGCCGGGCGTGTGGCCTTCTCACGCGCCTTCTTTTGTTTTTTTTCCTCTTCTTTCTCCTCTCCTTTTGTACGCCTTTCTTCTTTCTTTCCTCCTTCTTCCTTCTCTCACCTCTCATTTTCCTATCTTCACTTTCTCTCTCTACAATTTCCTCTATATTTTCTCTAACTTCTCTCTAACCTCTCTCTACTATATCTCCCTCATTACTCACCCAAATTCACTCAAATTTTCACCAAAATCAATATTTTTCCATCCTCTTTTAGTTCCCCACCATAACTCTANTTAGATCCCCACCATAACTCTCAATTACAACCACTTTCATCTCATACCCACTAATTCCTATTCACTTCTACTAATCCTCCATGGCACCTAAAAGGCAACGGGTCGGAGCAAGCTCAAGGAACGAACCACAAGGGTCAAGACGTGATCCTACATATGGGTTAATCGCTTTTGGTTCCCAAGAGAAAAAGGTAAGGTTCGAAAAACTTAAATTACGGCATGTTACCCCCACCCGTTTCATAGATCATCAATTGCATGCTTTAGGTGTTCATAATGAGACTGAGGGATTATTTCGATCTATGGGTATGCATAGTTTCTTTGGTATGGATGCCTCGAATTATCCTGACATAACGTATGAGTTTATGTCAAGTTTTGAAATTAACAGGCCTAACCCCAAGGCACCTGTTAGAGGTGTCAGTTTTAGAATGTTCAATGTCGATCGTTACGAAACGATCGAAGATTTTGGGGCAATATTTGGTATGGCCAGTTGGGGGCGTGCTAGACCCCCAAAGGGTTTTGATGATGTTGCTTGGTGGTATTCTCTGACAGGTGTGCAACTGACCAACTGGCAGCATGCAAAGGCTAATTTGATCCACCAGCCCTCTGTTAGGATCACTCACCGTTTTCTTGCAGGGACGGTATTTGGTCGGTATGAACAACACGAAGTTTATACCAGAGATATGTGGTGCCTAGGAAGGCACTTAATTAAAACTTCATTTCCTTATTGTCTTCATCTTCCTCATCTATTTGCTATGCATCTACATACCCAATGTAAGACTTATACAGGTACCGATCGATTTGGTGAACCTACCATTAACAATATTGTTTTTGGTGGTCTTCTGACATTTGTTGGCAGGTACTATAAGGCTAACTTTGAGTATGGTAGGACCCCTGCTGTGGGGTCCCGCTACTTGGATGCCTCCTACCTCAGCCAATGTGATTGGCTAGATTTGTGTGGCGGGGGGCGCATCAGATGGTACATAGGACCATCCAAGGGAGTTTCTTTTACCCTCCCTGATACTTCACTGACCGGATTGCTGCCTGATCAGCAATCCTATCTTATGCCTGTGGATGGCCGTGGTGTAGGTTCTTCTACAAGTACCTCAGGACATGTTGGGTCGAGCCAAGCCCAGCAGTTTGCGCCCCAGCCACCACCCCAGCAACCACCTACAAACCCTGTCCCGTGGCAGGTACAGATGAACCAGCTGCAGAACTAGTTCAACAGCTTCCAGATCCAGCAGCAGCAGTTCATGGATCGGTATGCCACTTTTGAGCAGGATCATCGTCTTGCTATGTACCCGATCTATGACCACTACGTTTGTACCGACGTAGTACCCTCCGCTGGCCCTCACCCGTCATGGTATCACTTCAACCCTGGAGAAGGGACCAGTGGAGCAGGAGGAGCAGGTGGTGATGATGATGATGATGATGATGATGATGGTGATGATGGTAGTGCCAGTGAGAAGACTGACACTTTCCTCCTGTCTGACTGAGAGGAGTCCCCTACTTCCTTCAGCATGAGGACATTGCTGAGTTCGGCTTGGGGGAGGTAACTTTATTGCTTTCTTAGTTTAGTTTTTATTGCTTTCTAGTGTAGATTTCTAATCTTGCCATTATAACCATGTGTAGAGTAGAGGCTTGAACTGTGTTAACGGGAGGATTTGAGCCGCATACATTATTTCTATGCTTATTTTCTTTCATGCGTGCTTAGTTCCTGGTGCATGTATGATCCATGTTTTTGGCTTTTGATTCTAGTAGCTTGGCTTTGATATGTTACATGCTGCGAATGATAAAAGGCAATCTTTTCTTTTAGGAGCTTTCAGATTTTAGGCATTCCTTCACAAAATTTTCCCTTGGTCCTTATTTTGAGCTTTTACCCTTCATTTGCATTTTAGCCACCTTACAACCCTGTTTGGCCTTGTTCTAATCATTTGATATATGCCCAAGCTTGGCTTGGGGGAGTTGAGGAGTTGTTTTGTTGTTGTGCTGCATTTGTTGGAGGTTTTAGAGGATTGGGAAATTGTAAAAAGGTTGTTGTTAAAGTTTAATAATAGGTCTCACATTAAGGCTCTGCATACCAATGTCTAGGCTAGTTTAATGAAGAATTAAAATGTTATACATCTTTTATTGGCCTAGATATGTATGTGTGATGATTTTGTCTTTGACATGTCATTAAGAGTCGTGAGCCTAAGTTGAAAAAAAAAATCTTGAAAGTTGAAAAAAAAATGAAATGAAAAATGAAAAAAAAAGAAGAAAAAGTAGGGAAATTGAAAAGATGTTGAAAAAGAAAAGGCTTATGATATTTGGAGTAGTTGAGATGTAAAGTTTTATGGTGTGATGTGATTCTATGAGAATTGGCTTGATGTTGGAGTTGATGTTGGAGATGTTGATTTTGATTTTTGATTGCTACATGCGTATAGCCCGCATTTACCACCACATTATCCCAAATTCTATCCTACCCATCACCCTAGCCACGTTACAAGCTCATAAAGACCTTTTTGATCAGCATGTGCATATTTTTAGTTCTTGTGAATTGAGTCAATTGCCAAAGCTAGGGAGTATTACTTGCATTTCGAGTCGACATTCATACTAGGATTGAGTGACTACCTTTAAACACTTGCATGAGGTGTGAGATGTGGGTTTGGGTTCTCAAATTTTGCATTCAAACACTAATTGCATTTGCATTTTTTCTTGGGATTAAGAGTGAGATTCATTATCTATGCTCAATTTTATGTGTGGAGTGACACCGAGTGAGCTACTCTAGTCATCGACTTCTATTTCTTACATGGTTGGCTTATTGATTTTGATTTGAGTGGATGGCGGTCAAGGGATTTTGATGGGTTGGTTGAGGATCTTGCATACTCGGAATTGCTTGAGTTAGTCTTGTTTTGCAAAGTTAAAGGGGTGAAGTCATTGTTTGCTTAGTTGTTTGCTTGAGGACAAGCAAAGGTTTGGCTTGGGGGAGTTTGATAAGTTGATATTTTATATGTATTTTACCCCCGATCCCGAGTGATTTTTAGCTCTAAGACGGCTCTTTCGAGCCATTTCTACTAACTTTTGCTATTTCGAGTGTTTGTTGTGCTTTTTAATAGATTTTTGNTTGTGCTTTTTATTATATTTTACAGGATTCGATGATTTATCGTTGTTTTCCGAGCCTTTTGAAGCACTTGAAGAAGTTAGTGAAGAGTTGAAGTCATTTAGGAAGCTTAACCGAAGACTAGAAGTGTTAAAATGAAGAATTAAAGAAGCAATTAAGGAAGAACGAGCAAAAACCGAGAAACGAAGGCATACAAGCCATCCGCCCGGACCGGAGCTGTGCGCCCGGGTGAAGGCTGCTCGCCCGGACCCTCCGGGCAGGTGGCTCTGAAGGAGGTTTTTGCGTGTTTTTTAGCGTAATTAGCCTAAGTATTTAAAGCTTTGTATTCCTAATTAGTCATTTTACGCCTCTTTTCACTTTAGAACCCTAGTTTACTCTAAAAATTCTCTCAAAGTGTAGAACTCTTATCAATCATTCAATCAATAATATTCAGGTTCTATTTCAATCTTAATTCTTGTTTTTAGTTATGTTTATCATTATTTTCAATATATGTTATTAGTTTTAATAGTTTTATGTTTAGATTTAATTTCTTGATTGTTGTTAATTATGTTTAGTTTAAACATGTTTAGGATTTTAATTGCTTTTATTGATTTAGTTTTTGTTCTTTCAATTATGAATGAGTAGTCCCTTTTCTAGGACTAGGGGATCCATGGATTAATTGGTGATGTTTTGCTCATAAATATTAGTTTAACTATTAATGTACTTGAATTCCTATTGTCAATTTTTATTGCTTTCAATTAAGTACTGGCCAGGTTTAGTTGTTAGTTTGATATTGTTGAAATCGATGCCGAGAGGTAAGATTACCACAATTAGATCATAAGGACAATAGGCAAAACGAGTCTAAGTGAGCGAGAGCCATTAGAGGAGTTTTGAAGGGGACTAGATTCGAGAGAATTAGTGGACCTTAATTCAAGGATAGATAATCTAATTATTTATTTGTGTGCAATTCGTTGGTTAATCAGTGGTGAACCGATGTCCTAGGTTTAGTCATTAATTAAACTCCTTAATCAATTTAGTTCTGATTTTAGTTAATTTCTTGGTCACAATTATCACTCAAAGGCCCTTTGCACAGTTTAGACTTTTTAGAACTAATAGGTGAACTTAATTGCTTCCCTGTGGATTCGATCCCTACTTCCCTAGGTATATTAGTTAGAGTGGCTAGGTTTATTTTTGATAGGTGTGCGATAGCCTCATCAGTTATATACTCATCTTTGCTGACTGTTTGTTTTGTGTGCATGGCTTTGTCTTGGACTTGACCCTACGATGACTCACTTGAAGGCGAGTAGTTGTCTAAATAAGAAAAACTACTGGTACAAGTGGGCATAAGTCATTCATACTGGGCTGGAGTGAGAGTGCTTGCACAGTAGTCTTCGTAGTTTCTTAATTTATTTTGCTTATGGAGTTATTTAACTATTATTGGATGTTGTTTTATTTTCGAAGTTTAAGTTTTTGGTTTTGAAGGGCCATTAATATGGTTCCGAAGTGTAATAAAGTTTTAGGTTGATTTTCTTTTGGTTTTTGTTTGATTTTAGTTTGAGATTATTTTTCGAGGTTAAAGGCTTTAAATTGGTTTTGGTTTTAAAGATTTTTGCTGTAGTACTTTGATAAATTCCTTGGCCGTTATCACGGTGGCGCTAATGCTTTGGTTTTTCCTAGTTATTTAGGAATTTTAATAATTACTATTCTTTATTATTTAAAATATGTTTTCTGGAAAATCTAAAGAGAGATGTTAGGAAATTCCAGGGTGTTACAAAAGCACTCAACTTTTGATTTTATTTTTTATTTTTAGAGTTAACTTTGTACATGATTTTCCATTTTTGAACCCTAATAAATTTTAACCTATAAAATAAGGTAAAACTCATTTATTAAAAGGTGGAAGTCTTTAACTGTTTTTTTTTTTACTTTGACTTTCCTTTTTCCCCTTAAATTCCCTTACTCTTGTTTTTTGATATTATGTTCTTCAATGTCTATTGCTCTGTCTCTCTCTTCCTCTCTTCCATCTCTCTTCCTCTCCATATTCCTTTCTTTCATCTCTCTTTCCATCACATAAAACCCCACATTTCCGTTCTATTCCTCCATTTCAACCCTTCCACTCCCTCAAACCCCCTAAAAAAATTAATTTCACTTTCTTCTGTTCTAATAATCCCACAGTAGTTCCAACAATATTCTTTAATTGCTAATATGTTGGTTCATAACTCTATAGGTAATTCCCGACTTGGTGTCTAATCAATCATTGTGCACAATGTGTTAAAAATATGAAGAGAGGTGCACTGATAATCTGATATGTCCACTAGGATCAACTTCATTTTCTGGTGTTTGCATTCTTGAATCATTAACCATACACACAGAGCCCTTAATCCTCAATGAAAGGCCAACTAATCCTACGCAACATAGCAAATGAATCTTCCTATGAATCATACACAACAAAAATATAGTACTCAATTTCCATCCCAAACATTCAATTCAAACTCTAAAAAGCAATAAAAAGAACTTACCTCCTTAAAGAGAAAATGGACTAGGGTTTGTGGGAGAGAGGGAGTGAGTGTGTGAGGTCTATATAGGTGATTCTTTTATTGTTGGTGATTGGAACGGTGACGTTTTGTTTAAGGGGGTTGTGTTTGTGAATTTTGTGACTAATTCATTCAAATTTTGCAATGTTTTGAGATTGAGACATGGGGAGTGGAGTGGTGAGAGAGAAAGTTTTGTGATCTAGAGATTTTTTTGGGTTTTTTTTTATTTATTTGGTTGAAACTATTTACTAATTTGCTTAAAATAAAGAAAAATTTATTAAAATAATTCAAATTTAGGGCCATCGCTTAATAAAACATTCCACTTTTGATTTTTCATTTTTAGACTTAACTTTGTATATGATTTTCCACTTTTGAACCCTAATAAATTTTAACCTATAAAATAAGGTAAAACTCATTTATTAACCTGTGGAAGTCTTTGACTATTTTGTTTTTACTTTGATTTTCCTTTTTCCCCTTAAATTCCCTTATAGATTTTTTTGATAACAAGTTTGAAGAGAAGGGGGGGGGGAGAAATTTAGGAGGAAGGGGAAAGAAAATAATGGGAGGGAAGAAGAAGTTCCATTTTTCTTCCAAATCTTTCCAATTTTGGAGGGATAATGCTCATTAAAAGAGGAAGAAAAATGGATCTCCCCCTCTCCCTCCCCCTTCTTTCCCCAACCAATTATCCAAACAAGGGAGCTTGTCCTCTTTCCTTTCCTTTCCCTCCCTTTCTCTCCATTTCCTTGTATCCAAACAATGGATTACTCTCCTTTCTTGATATTATGTTCTTCAATGTCTTTTGATCTGTCTCTCACTTTCTCTCTTCCATCTCTTTTCCTCTCTATATTCCTTTCTTTCATCTGTCTTCCTATCATATAAAACCCCACATTTTCCTTCTATTTCTCCATATCACCTCTTCCACTCCCTCAACCCATCCCCCCCCCCCCCCCCCNNNCCCCCCCCCCCCCCCCCCCCCCAAAAAAAAATAACAATATGTTGGTTCATAGCTGTATAAGTAATTCCCAGCTTGGTGTCTGTTTAATTGTTGTGCACAATGTGTTAAAATATGAAGAGATGTGTGTTGATAGCCTGATATGTTCGCCAGGATCAACTTCATTTATGGTCTTTGCATTCATGAATCATACACACAAAGCCCTTAATCTTCAATGAAAGGCCAGCAAATCCTATGCAACATAGTAGAGAAATCTTCCTATGAATCATACATAACACACATACAGTACTCAATTTTCATCCCAAACATTCAATTAAAACTCCCAAAAGCAATAAAAAAACTAACCTCCTTAAATCTCAATCATTCAATTTAGTTCAATCAATCAAACCTCAAATTCGTCAGTGACTATGAGGCAGAGGAACCTGTAGATGAGGAAGAAGAAGAGGTTCGAAGACTTTTCCTTGAATTTTCTAGGGTTTCCACCATTTCTGCAAATCATTAAAATCAAAACCTTCATTCATAACCTCCAATGGCGGATGACAATAGTTACGGGGGACGTGAGATCGAGCTTAACGAGTTTGCCGAAGATTGATTTGATGGAATCAAATTGGGTGTACTCTATGGTTTCACTTATCTTGTCTCCAACCTTGGAAATTAGATTTTTATACAAATATGAATGCTTCTTACTAGACCAAAGGGAAGTTAAGGGAAAAACCTTGAACTAGCAAAAAATGACCCTTCACAGAGTGTCCATATGTACAATTTAAGCTAAATGAGTGTTCTTGGAATGGCTTTCATGATCCTATCATGCGTCTTTGACATTTTTTGAGTTATGTAGGTTTTGATTTATGATCCTCGAGAACCGAAACAAATCCCAAGGAGTATAGGATTGAGGATTGACCAAAAGAAGCCCCAAACTTTGACCAAAAGAAGCCTACGAGCGACCAAAGATACTTGGAGCGTCTCAGAGGTGTCTTTTGGAGAGAGCAAGGAAGCAAGTTATCGAAGCCAAAATCTAGAAAATTTGGAGCGACTGCTCCAACATTTGGAGCGATTTGTCACGGACCGACTATTTATCCCACTCATAGTCCTTATGCATAGGCATAAGGATCCCCAGGGGGAGATGCTCATGGGCTGTCAAGCAGCACCCTCACCCTTATAGTAGACAGTCTGCAGGATGTAATAATGCTGTACCATGATACTGGATCTGAAGATGGGCACTACTTTTGGGATGGCCGTGCTATGTTGGTGAAACGAGGTTCATACATGGTGAAGAAGTTGTCTACTACGCTTGGAAGAGTATGGAAGGCTCTAGAACCTCATTGTAAGGTCTAGAGTAGTTCAGCACATTCCGGAAGGGTCCGGAACATTGGAGGGTATTTTGGGGAATTCTCACTTGTCCTAAATACACTAGGAATATTGGATATCCTAAAGTCACTAGGAAAGTAGGATTTCCTAGGTACAGTAGGGAAGTAGGATGTTCTAAATGTAGTAGGAATGTTAGAATATTCTAGTTATAGTAGGACAGGTGATGTATATAAATACCTGAGTCATTCAGGAGAAGAGAGGAGAGAGGAGGAACTTGGAGAGCACAGTATTCACCTTTGTAAACAAGTGTAGCCTTTATTAGTGAGCATTAATAAAGTTTAATTCCCTCTACCACTTGTGTGTTTTATTGTGTGTTCCTTCCAGCAACCATCTTCCACATAAACTTAGAGAGGGTGAGAGTGTGGGGATAACTTGAGCACAAGGGGTGCATTACTTGTGGTAAGTGCTAAGGGCTAACGGGATCTGTCCAACGCACTAACACATTCGTCTGGGACGAATACTTGGAAGCTAGACACAAGGGACGCATCTTGCTTATTGAGGTAATCAGCTCAAGGGGGTGAGCTACGCAGACACGAGGAGCGTGTCAAGGGGAAGTCAGACTTGTTCACGACGGACTGTTGATCAAGTGTTGCACGGGGTTGATTAGCTTTGAGGGAGTCAAAGTGTCAGCACAATCCAACCCACAGAGACTGAGAGAGATAGAAAGAGTAATATAAGTATTGTATTCAGTTTTCTCTCAAAGCAATAAAACTCATACTCAGAAACTTGTGCTTTTCTTATTCTTTTATCCGAGCTTTCGTTGCATTACTTAGCTATATACTAAGGAAGGGTTAGCCTTGACTAGCATCCAAGGGGGAAGTTAGTGGGCAGCGTGGCAAAAGACTAAGGGGAATTAGTCAGCACGTGACAGATTGCTCTAAAAGTTGGAACGAACAACCTTGCTCCTGATAGAGCGGTTGCTCCAGGTCCATTGACGAAGGTTTTATTTAGGGCCTTGATTGTATTATGGGTCGTGATTTGTAAGGGGTATAAATACCCAATTCTTTCATTTTGTTTGGTTAAGCTTCATTTATTTGCCTCTTTTAGATTTTAATTTTGATGTAATAGAAAAAAGTAAAGAGAGAAAATAGTGATAGAAGTAGAAGAACACGTGTAGAAGCTCAGTTTTCAATCAAAATCTAGTTTTTGGTATTAATTTCTATTTCTTACTCTTTAAGCTTTCATTTGGTGTTGTTTTCATTTATTTTCATACTTATTTGGTTAGTTATAAAATTCATGAGTATGTTTATTGCTTGTTTAGTTTTGTTCAATGTTCATTGCTTTAATTTCCATGGGTTATGAGTAGTCTCCTTCTAGAATCTATGGGGAAGGGTTTATGACAAAATTTTGGGGGTTTTGACAACTGTGGATGAATATTTGAATATTGGGGTTTGTTGAATTTTATATCAAGAGGCTTGAGTGTTGACTTTAATCACATTGACTTTCTTGTATTTTTGGTTAGCAAATCTTTGTCTATGAGTTGTTTGTGAATCATTTCTCCTGCTCGTGGTCATGAGTGAAAACATTATCAAGAGATCAAGCGTTGGACCTTGGATGGACTTAGCTTCCCTATTTTTAGGCGAGGTTTTTGGATTTGATGAAATCACTGAAACAGGAGGTTCCATTGATAGATAAATCCTCTAATTTTAGATCACCCTGAGAGGAGGTCTAGGAATTTTGGTTAAGAATCCCCACTGGCCGATGAGTAAAATTACTAGTTGAGATTTTTGAGGACGCAATTGATCCTTAACCAACTTCGCAATTAAATCAAGATCATATTGAGGAAAAGAATGTAACAAGGGCTCATTTGAAGATACTTGAAACTCAAATTTCCCAACTAGCTCAAGAGAAAGGAGAGAAGAATGTGTCTAAGGTTGCCTCCACTTCAAGTGAGGAACCTAGCCAGGTGAATAGAATTGAGCTGAGGTCCGGAACTCAACCCTTTGTTAGATGAGGAGATTCCTTAGGTGAATGACGATGATGTAAATTTGGAAGATGTTGATATTCAAATTGAGGAAAATGAAGTTGTAAAAGCTCATCCAAAGGGCAAAGTTAAGGACAAGGTTCCGAAGTTAGCTTGAAATTTTGAGCCACCACCTTCAGATGCCGAAAGGATAATAGAGAGGAAGTTAAACCACAAATTTGCAAAATTTTGTGAGTTGATGAAGGGAATTCACATTAATCTTCCATTTCTTGATGCTATTCAACAAATCTTGTCCTACACCATATTCTTGAAGGATATCTTGTCCAAGAAAAGGAAACCCATTGAGGAGGTAATCTAGGTTCTATATCATGTTAGTGCTTGCATTGGTAGAAAGCTTCTAAAGGAGCAATTGAATCTGAGTTGCTTTATTCTTCCAGTGAAGATTGGGGATTTATAGCCTAGAGGTTCACTTGCGGATCTTGGAGCAACCGAGCAAGTGTTAGTCTTATGCCTTTTTCAATTGCTAAAACATTGAAGTTTCCTCTTCTTCTTACAAGGAAAACAATTCAATTAGCGGATAGGACGGTGAGATGTCCATTGGAGAGCTTAAAAATGTGCCCATTCAAATCGGTAATGTAATAATTCCATGTGATTTTGTAGTGATGGACATGAAGGAGGACTCAATTAGTCCTGGTAATTCTTGGTAGAGAGGCCTTAGGTACCATGGGAGAGGTGATAAATTGGAAGAAAAATGCCAATTCTCTAGAGGTTGTTGACGAGAAGGTAGTTTTTGAATTTTCTCAAACGGTGAAGAACCCCGTGGTTGAAAGGACTTACAGATTTTATGTTGTTAATGTGACACTTGATGGTCTAGGAATGGTGGCAACTCTACCTTGAGACCCGGTTTTTGAAGCTATGATGGATGCTGATGTTGGTATTAAAGGGGAGGAAGTAGAAAGCGTTGACGTTCTCCTTGATGAAGCCTCGGTTTGTACACCAGAGGAGGATGTTTATGAGGTTTTTGAGGATAATGACAAAAGTGACACGGAGGAGAGTTCTACGCCTCCTCCCAAGATAAACTAAAACCTCTTCCCGTTCCCTTAAATATGCTTATGTTGATGATGAGAGGTTTAAGCCCTTAATAGTCAATGAAAACCTAGATGACCTTGAACTACATAAATTATTTGATGTATGAAAAGATCTGAAAAGGTCACTGGGTATTCTGTTAATGATATTGTGGACGTTCGCGGCATACGTGTTCGATTTTTTTAGAGTATGGGAAAGGATCGTCACATAGGGTGAGTACGTTTTGCTTGGAACAAAAATCCAATAGAGGCCAACAACCGCACTCCGTAGAGTGTTATAGACTCGAATAGCCACGTTCACACCGGACAAGGTGGTATGCAATGGTTTCCAGGGGTTATGTAACACCCTGGATTTTCCTTAACTTTCTACTTCCTAATATTTCCGGAAAACAGGTTAAACTAGTAGATATTACATTTATTAAACTTCTATATATGGAAAAACCAAATTATTACCGCCACCGTGATAACGGCTAAGGCTTTTAACAAAGTACTACAACGAAAGTCTTTAAAACAAAACAATTTAAAACTACACTTCAAACAACTTTAAAATAAAATCAATTTTAAATTTATTACACTTCGAAACCATATTAATGGCCCTTTAAAACCAAACCAAAATTAATAATCAGAAGTCTTTCAAAATCTAAACAATTAAATAAAAGTTAGTCTCTGAAAGCAATTGAAAAGGTAAAACTACAACCACATCAAGCGCTCTCACCCCACCCCATCATGAAATGACTTATGCCCACTTGTACCTGCAACTTTCCTTTTATTAGACAACTACTCACCACAAGTGGGTCATCGTAGGTCCAAGTCCAAGACAAACCCATGCACACAAAGCAAACAGTCAGCAAAGCTGAGTACATAACTACTAAAGACTATGCAATAACAAAAAGAAATAAAACATGCACTCAACTTACCTTTGACAACCTTCTAACCTATACATGGACTCAATAAAATTATTATTAAATTTAACTTTTGGATTCAGCATCGAATGGGTTTCCGTTCCTTTAAAATCGCCCTATTGGGCACCAACTTGGGAGCAACTCCAAGAAGGTATTACCTATGTCACACGAGGTGATGGATATCCAGCACATTTATAATATAAAAGAGTACAACGTCTTGTACTCCAATTAGAAGTCATAGATCACTGTTCCATATGACTCCCCCCTTTGTTCATATTCAAGGTATATACGTTCCAAGACTTTCGGTGCGAATCCTCTTACACTTTACGTGATTTAACAGGTTTAACATTGTTATGACTCTCATGCAACATCACATAGAGACATGCATATAATCAAGCAACCATATTCATTATCTTTACTTTAAGGTGATTCCAAAACAACTTATGTGAGTTCTTTAATTAAACTGAACCTCCTGTACCACACATTAACTGTGAGTGGCATTATAACTTACTTTCTTCTTGACCACACATTAAACTGTGAGTAGTATTATAACTTACTTTCTTCTTGACCACACATTAAACTGTGAGTAGTATTATAACTTACTTTCTTCTTGACCACACATTAAACTGTGAGTGGTATTATAACTTACTTTCTTCTTGACCACACATTAAACTGTGAGTGGTATTATATGCATAAATAATTGCTCATTACTTCTATTAATCATGTGAACAAATTCACTACTACCTTTTTGGTTGATTAAATATCTAATCAACTTTAAAATTATCTTCTTCCTTTATTCATAAACTGTTGGCCAAACTATACTGATCAGAACATTCCAATTCAAGCTCATGAAAATTAAACTTTCTATTTAACATGGAATGCCATTACACAGTAAAGCATGCTACTAACAAATTGTCATGCACATAAATTCATGAACCAAAACAAGCATACAAGATTCATATGAACAAGAATTTCTCAAGCATGCATTCTAAACTCCTATGTTTGCCTTTAGTACTTACGTACCTTGTAAAATAGCTATGCTCCGCCACAACTCTAGAAGTGAACTAAATCAAAGTCTCCTACACAAGGAAAACAGAGCTAAATTAAAAATCTTGTTGACTAAATTCTACAACAACCTTAACCAACTTCTAAATTTGGAAACTTTGTCCAAAACATTCCTTATTTGGTCTCTAATCAATTCCATAATTCAATTTTCTTCTCTATTGCAATTCTACTTTGTTTTCGGGACTTAATTATACTTTATAAAACCTTAATAAAATTTTCATGCCACTTTATAATTGTAGACAGCAATCTAAACTTATCAAAACTCTTTGAAAACTTCTGATAATGACACAAAAATCGATCATATAATGTATTACCTTACTTACAAGATCAATTTATGCTATTTACATACTTTAAAAGGCTATTTAATTAATTTATAAAATCTGGACAGCATGTTAAACATGCATAAAACCACTCTTAAACATCATAAAACATACTAAAATTTATATATTTCATCATAGAATCGATGTATGATCATACTAGTGCAATTTGGGCACTTTAAACTCAATTTAACTTGTTTTTATTAAAATTTCAGATTTGTATCTTAACTTTAAAGTCATGAAAAACTTATGAAAACATCATGATTTCATGTCAAAACACTTCTACAATCTACTAACATGTTTAGGAAGTCAATCTAGGCTTTAGAACAATTTTTCATATGATTAAACATGTTTATAATATTTATTCAACTCAAATTCATTATTATAAAATTTTGACAGCTTTATAAAACAAGTCTAAAACCCTTAAAAATCAATCTAAACTTAATAACTGATAAGTTGATATTTTATATGTATTTTACCCCCGATCCCGAGTGAGTTTTAGCTCTAAGACGGCTCTTTTGAGCCATTTCTACTAACTTTTGCTATTTCGAGTGTTTGTTGTGCTTTTTATTAGATTTTACAGGAATCGATGATTTATCGTTGTTTTCCGAGCCTTTTGAAGCACTTGAAGAAGTTAGTGAAGAGTTGAAGTCATTTGGGAAGCTTAACTGAAGACTAGAAGTGTTAAAACGAAGAATTGAAGAAGCAATTAAGGAAGAACGAGCAAAAAATGAGAAACGAAGGCAAACAAGCTGCCCGCCCGGACCGAAGCTGTGCGCCCGGGTGAAGGCTACACGCCCGGACCCTCCGGGCGGGTGGCTCTGAAGGGGTTTTTGCGTGTTTTTGAGCGTAATTAGCCCAAGTACTTAAGGCTTTGTATTGCTAATTAGTCAAAAACGCCTCTTTCACTTTAGAACCCTAGTTTTATTCTAAAATTCTCTCAAAGTGTAGAATTTCTTTCAATCTTTCAATCAATAATATTCAGGTTTTATTTCAATCTCAATTCTTGTTCGTAATTAAGGTTTATTATTATTTTCAATTTATGTTCTTAGTTTAAATAGTTTTATGTTTAGATTTAATTTCCTGATTATTGTTTGTTTTGTTTAGTTTAATCATGTTTAGGATTTTAATTGCTTTTATTTATTTAGTTTTTGTTCTTTCAATTATGAGTGAGTAGTTCCTTTTCTAGGACTAGGGGATCCATGGATTAATTGGTGAGGTTTTGCTCATAAATATTAGTTTAACTATTAATGTCCTTGAATTCCTATTGTCAATTGTTATTGCTTTCAATTAAATACTGGTCAGGTTTAATTGTTAGTTTGATATTGTTGAAATCGATGCCGAGAGGTAAGATTACCACAATTAGATCATAAGGACAATAGGCAAAACGAGTCTAAGTGAGCGAGAGCCATTAGAGGAGTTTTGAAGGGGACTAGATTCGAGAGAATTAGTGGACCTTAATTCAAGGAAATTGATAATCTAATTATTTATTTGTGTGTAATTCGTTGGTTAATCTGTGGTGAACCGATGTCCTAGGTTTAGTCATTAATTAAATTCCTTAATCAATTTAGTTCTACTTCTAGTTAATTTCTTGGTCACGATTGTCACTCAAAGGCCCTTTGCACAGTCTAGACTTTTTAGAACTAATAGGTTTAATTTCTTCCCTGTGGATTCGATCCCTACTTCCCTAGCTATATTAGTTAGAGTGGTCAGGTTTATTTTTGATAGGTGTGTGATAGCCTCATCAAATTTTGGCGCCGTTGCCCGGGAGGCAATTTTTAACTCTATTAGTCGGGTTTATACTGTTTTTTTAATTTTCCTTAGTCTCAAAGAACTCTTTGGTTCTTTGAGACAGTTTCTCATTATTGCTCGGAGCTGCATATTATGCAGGTTTATAGGTTTATGCAAACCGACCACGAGCCTAACATTTTCATTTTCCCTGAGCCCGAGCAAGTATTTTTGGAGCGGTTGAGACGTAGTAGACGCCGAATTTTTCTTCACCGATCCGTGGAGGAAACCGTTTCTGATTTGTCTCAGTTTTTCGAGTTCACCTTGAACCCGTTGTTTGAAGGTAGAGGACCACCACCTCCACCACCGCCACCTGCGGCCCGTTCGTTAAGAGACTATTCCTTGCCTAGTACAGAGTCTATGGCTAGAGGTTATTCAGTACCTGATACCGATGCTGCTAATTTTGAACTGAAACCGGCCCTTGTGAATATGGTTGAACGAAATAAGTTTTCAGGGACATTGAAGGAGGATCCGAATCTACATTTGCAGAATTTTCTTCAATATTGTGATACTATCAAGCAAATGAATGTTTCCAAGGATTACATTAGAAGAAGAATGTTCCCGGCCATTTTCGTTGAAGGACAAGGCTAGAACCTAGTTGAATGAACTTAATATGGCTACAATTACTTGTTGGGAAGATTTGACTCTTGCTTTTCAGAGGAAGTATTATCCACCACAGAGAACTGCTTTATTGAGGAGTCAAATTACTAATTTCAACCAGGAAACAGATGAGTCACTTTATGATGCTTGGGAACGGTTCAAGGAGTTGTTGAGAATGTGTCCTCATCATGGGTTTGAGAAGTGGTTTTTGGTTCAGTCATTCTACAATGGTTTGGGTAATGAGAGTAGAGCTTTGTTAGATTCTGCTGCTAATGGTCGATTCATGAACCCGGAGGTCAATGCTGCATATGAACTGATTGATGAAATTGCCACTCATAATTCACAGTTTGGTAACCTTAGAGGGCATTCCAAGAAGGGTGGAAGACATGTAGTTGATGATAAGTATGAGAGTTTAGCTGCACAGATCAATGCCATAAGTCAGAAGCTTGATAAGATTGGTACTACAGCTCCTTCACCATCACCTGTAGCTGCACTTTCGGGATGCACTGACCCTTTCTGTGATTCCTGTGGTTCATTCTGTCATAGTTCCCAGTCTTGTACCAGTTCAGTGGAGCAAGTGTGTGCCTTTCAAGCCTACAAGAACAACCCATTTTCCAATACATATAATCCAGGCTGGAAGGATCACCCATACTTTTCCTACAAGAACAATAGCAATGTACAGAATCCTCAGCAAGCTATATCACCTCAGCATGCACCACAGCAGATGCAGAGATATGTACCACCACACCCACCAGGTTTTAGCAGGCCACCACTATCAGCACCACCATTGCTAGTTCAACCTAGTGGAGAAATTTCAGAGCTGAAAAATATGATGTTGCAGATGCAGAAAAATATGGAGGCAATGCAGGCTCACAACAAGCACCTGGAGACTCAGATAGCTCAGATTGCACAATCAACTGCTCAAAGGCAACCAGGCCACCTTCCATCACAACCTACACCTCCAGTATCACAGGCATCATAGAATCCCCCAAGGGACCATGTCAATGCCATTACTTTGAGGAGTGGAACTGCTTATGAAGGCCCGCAAATGCCTACTGATAATGTGAATTCTGATGTTGCAGGTGGAGCTAAGAAGACCAGTGATGTGGTGATTGAAGATTTGGAGACAGTTCCAGCTAAGGAAACTGAAGCACCTAAGGAGAAGGTAGATGACACATCGATTGATACGATCCCGAGGTCACAGGTTAGGTTACCCTTTCCGAAAAGGGTAACCAGGAGTAAGAATGATAATCATTTCAGTAAATTTTTAGATATTGTTAAGAATTTGCAGGTTACTGTTCCATTTACTGATTTGATAACTCAAATTCCTACTTATACTAAATTTTTGAAAGATATTTTAAGCAGGAAACGTGAGTTGAATGTGGTGGAGACAGTAGCACTTACGGAGGAGTGCAGTGCCATATTGCAAAACAAGTCACCACCTAAGCTGAAGGACCCGAGAAGTTTTTCTATTCCTTGTAATATTGGCCCACTGTTTATTGACAAAGCTTTATGTGATTTAGGGGCTAGTGTTAGTGTCATGCCTTTGTCTATTTGCAAAAAGCTTGATATGGGTGCTTTGAAGGTTACTAACATTACTTGCAGATGGTAGATAGGACAGTGAAGTACCCTAAATGTATTTTAGAGGATGTCCCGGTGAGAGTCAGAAAATTCTTTATTCCTGTTGATTTTGTTGTGTTAGATAGGGAGGAGGATGCATACATCCCTATTATTCTAGGTAGACCATTCTTAAATACTGCAGGAGCTGTTATTGATGTAAAGAATGGAAATTTGACTCTTTCTGTAGGTGATGACAAGGTTACCTTTAACCTTGGTAGTGCATTGAAAAATCCTATGATAGAACAATCATGTCATGCAATTTGTACTCTTAATGAAATTGTTCTTGATGACTTGCCTCGGTCCCCTAAAAAGGATCTTCTGGAGGCTCCTGTGTGTTTGGATACTGTTGCAGGTGACGAAGATGGTGTTACTAACAAGCTATGTCAGGATCAAAAGAAAAGGAAATCTTGTCCCAAGAAACGTCGGAAATCTCGAAAACAATCTTCTCATGCTTGTAATATGAATACGAAAAATGATGAGGTTTTTAACAAGGAACGTGAAGCATTTGAGCAACCAATAATTCCTAATTGATTTGATTATTTAACTAAATGTGGTTCACGTTCACTCTTCGATCCTCCATGAGCTATGAGGTAACATGGTCAAGCTAATGACCTTAAACAAGCGCTTTGCGCGAGGCAATCCGTAGTTAGTTTAGTTTTTAGTAGCATTTTCATTTTTATTTTCTTAGTTTAGTAGGGACTTTAACACTATTCTTGGTCTTGGTGAGGAGAGTAAGGGACTAATATTGTTTCCCAAGTGTTTTTGGGTGTTTTGTAGGTGTTGAGCGACTTAAAACAAGGAAAAAGACAGAAGAGTCGTATGCCCGAACCCCTCCGGGCAAAACGACGCCCTCCGGGCGTGTAGCCCTCGTCCCGAGCGCGCAACCCAAAACTGAACACTTAGAATTTTTTTAGAAATTTGGAAAAAGAGCTGTATGCCCGGACCCCTCCGGGCGAGCAACCCCCTCTGGGCGCCCAGCCCGCGGCCCGGGCGAATAGATTGTTCGCGGCAGATTCAAAGGGTCAATTTTAAACGGCCATAACTTTTTCTTCCAGACGTTCCACGAGGCGTACAACCTATCGTTGGAAAGCTATTTGAGTCTACTTTCCAAGGAAACAAGAATCACGCTAATACAAATTATATTTTGTGAGATATAGCCGAAACAATGAGAGGTGATCAAATTTCAATCTGTGTATGCTATATGCAATACCATCTACCACTCACGCCTCTTTCTTATCCTTGCACAACTTCATCCTCTCACCCATATACATCATATTACACCCCCAGGACTCCCTAAACCCCTCCACCATCTCTCTTATCTCTCGCCTTACTTCCTTCAGCATGAGGACATTGCTGAGTCCAGCTTGGGGGAGGTAACTTTATTGCTTTCTAGTGTAGTTTTATTGCTTTCTTAGGACAGTCATATGGTTTGTACTACTTGTTAGAAGTAGGAGTTTACATATGACTAAAAAAATGTACTGCTTTCATAGTTTAGACTTCTTTTTGCTTTTGATAGTTAGCTTTAGTTGATTGATTGATTGATTGGTTTGATGAAACTTTGTGAATGGTGACTTCCCTGTGCCCCGCATTTTATTTAAAAATGTTTTTGATTGATTTGGGCATGTGATGAGTTATGTTTTGGGAATTGCCAACTTGGACTTGAACTTGACTTAGCTTGAAACGATTCCTAATCTTGCCATTATAACCATGTGTAGAGTAGAGGCTTGAACTGTGTTAACGGGAGGATTTGAGCTGCATGCATTATTTCTATGCTTATATCCTTTCATGTGTGCTTAGTTCCTGGTGCATGTATGATCCATGTTTTTGGCTTTTGACTCTAGTAGCTTGGCTTTGATATGTTACATGCTGCGAATGATAAAAGGCAATCATTTCTTTTAGGAGCTTTCAGATTTTAGGCATTCCTTCACAAAATTTTCCCTTGGTCCTTATTTTGAGCTTTTACCCTTCATTTGCATTTTAGCCACATTACAACCCTATTTGGCCTTGTTCTAATCATTTGATATATGCCCAAGCTTGGCTTGGGGGAGTTGAGGAGTTGTTTTGTTGTTGTGTTGCATTTGTTGGAGGTTTTGGAGGATTGGATTGTGAAAAGGTTGTTGTTAAAGTTTAATAATAGGTCTCACATTGAGGCTCTGCATACCAATGTCTAGGTTAGTTTAATGAAGAATTAAAATGTTATACATGTTTTATTGGCCTAGATATGTATGTGTGATGATTTTGTCTTTGACATGTCATTAAGAGTCGTGAGCCTAAGTTGAAAAAAATGAAAAAAAAATGAAAAATGAAAAAAAAAGAAAAAAAAAAGAGTTGAAGACAAAAAAAGAAATTGAAAAGATGTTGAAAAAGAAAAGGCTTGTGATATTTGGAGTAGTTGAAATGTAAAGTTTTATGGTGTGATGTGATTCTATGAGAATTGGCTTGATGTTAGAGATGTTGATTTTGATTTTTGACTGTTACATGTGTATAGCCCGCATTTACCACCACATTATCCCAAATTCTATCCTACCCATCACCCTAGCCACGTTACAAGCTTATAAAGACCTTTTTGATCGGCATGTGCATGTTTTTAGTTCTTGTGAATTGAGTCAATTGCCAAAGCTAGGGAGTATTACTTGCATTTCGAGTCGACATTCATACTAGGATTGAGTGACTACCTTTAAACACTTGCATGAGGTGTGAGATGTGGGCTTGGGTTCTCAAATTTTGCATTCAAACACTTATTGCATTTGCATCCTTATTTGGGATTAAGGGTGAGCTTCATTATCTATGCTCAATTTTATGTGTGGAGTGACACCGAGTGAGCTACTCTAGTCATCGACTTCTATTTCTTACATGGTTGGCTTGTTGATTTTGATTTGAGTGGATGGCGGTCAAGGGATTTTGATTGGTTGGTTGAGGATCTTGCATACTCGGAATTGCTTGAGTTAATCTTGTTTTGCAAAGTTAAAGGGGTGAAGTCATTGTTTGCTTAGTTGTTTGCTTGAGGACAAGCAAAGTTTTGGCTTGGGGGAGTTTGATAAGTTGATATTTTATATGTATTTTATCCCCGATCCAGAGTGATTTTTAGCTCTAAGACGGCTCTTTTGAGCCATTTCTACTAACTTTTGCTATTTCGAGTGTTTGTTGTGCTTTTTATTAGTTTTGACAGGAATCGATGATTTATCGTTGTTTTCCGAGCCTTTTGAAGTACTTGAAGAAGTTAGTGAAGAGTTGAAATCATTTGGGAAGCTTAACCGAAGACTAGAAGTGTTAAAACGAAGAATTAAAGAAGCAATTAAGGAAGAACGAGCAAAAACCGAGAAACGAAGGCAAACAAGCTGCCCACCCGGACCGAAGCTGTGCGCCCGGGTGAAGGCTGCACGCCCAGACCCTCCGGGCGGGTGGCTCTGAAGGGGGTTTTTGCGTGATTTTGAGCGTAATTAGCCCAAGTACTTAAGGCTTTGTATTGCTAATTAGTCAAAAACGCCTCTTTTACTTTAGAACCCTAATTTTATTCTAAAATTCTCTCAAAGTGTAGAATTCCTTTCAATCTTTCAATCAATAATATTCAGGTTTTATTTCAATCTCAATTTTTGTTCGTAATTAATGTTTATTATTATTTTCAATTTATGTTCTTAGTTTAAATAGTTTTATGTTTAGATTTAATTTCTTGATTATTGTTGGTTTTGTTTAGTTTAATCATGTTTAGGATTTTAATTGCTTTTATTGATTTAGTTTTTGTTCTTTCAATTATGAGTGAGTAGTTCCTTTTCTAGGACTAGGGGATCCATGGATTAATTGGTGATGTTTTGCTCATAAATATTAGTTTAACTATTAATGTCCTTGAATTCCTATTATCAATTGTTATTGCTTTCAATTAAATACTGGCCAGTTTTAGTTGTTAGTTTGATATTGTTGAAATCGATGCCGAGAGGTAAGATTATCACAATTAGATCATAAGGACAATAGGCAAAACGAGTCTAAGTGAGAGAGAGCCATTATAGGAGTTTTGAAGGGGACTAGATTCGAGAGAATTAGTGGACCTTAATTCAAGGAAATTGATAATCTAATTATTTATTTGTGTGCAATTCGTTGGTTAATCTGTGGTGAACCGATGTCCTAGGTTTAGTCATTAATTAAATTCCTTAATCAATTTAGTTCTGTTTCTAGTTAATTTCTTGGTCACGATTGTCACTCAAAGGGCCTTTGCACAGTCTAGACTTTTTAGAATTAATAGGGTTAATTGCTTCCCTGTGGATTCGATCCCTACTTCCCTAGCTATATTAGTTAGAGTGGTCAGGTTTATTTTTGATAGGTGTGCGATAGCCACATCAATAACAACATCATGAATTTACCCAACAATAATTTATGATCATATTATCGAAGTTTAGGACATAAAATTCATAAAAATCATAACTTTATAAAATTTTCAAACCCTAATTTATAATTTCATGAACAACAAATTTAATTCATGCCTTAAAACAATTCATACTTATATCAAAACATGATTAAACTTATAAAAACATAATGAAACACAATTATAATCATAAATTTGTAAAATTGAATCAAAAATAAAGAAGTAGAATTTTTTTTTATAAAAGTCGAAAATATACCAAACGGGGAAGGAGGTTCGGCAGTGGTGGTCGGCTGGTGGCGCATGGCGGCCGGCTGGTTGCTACTGCGGCGGGGTCCGGCTGGGCGCGGATCCCGAGGCTCCAAATTGTTTTTCTTCTTCTTCGAAATTTCCGAAAATATTTTTTTTCTTTTTTTTTCGGATCTTAAACCCTCTTTTTTTTTCTCAAAAGTTTTGGAATCCTAATTGACTAGTATGATCAGTAAAATTTGGAATTTTAGGTTTTGTAGGGTATTTATAGGCCTCAAAGTAGAATTTTGGTGGGGCCCATAAAACTAAATTAGGAAACCTTAAAAAAACTATTTTTAGAGGTTTTAAAAATATTTTTAATCATAAAAATACTATTTAAGAATACAAATAATACTTTTAACCAAAATTTTATTATTTACTATATTTTTGTTAATTTATTTTTATTTAATGCCTTTATTGAACATAATTTTCAATAAAAATACTAAAATTATACGAATAAATACGAAGGTTATACGTATGAAATACAAAAATACTTTGTTTAAATACGTGAAAATGTGGGGTATTACAATTAGGTCGTGCACTAGATTCATGAGATCGGGGACGAGGTTAGAAGTACGAGACTCCCCCATGTTATGTGGTCCTCTACTAGATCTCATTTGTAATCTCATCATACCATATGAAGCAACATTACAACAGTGTTAATGTCCTTAGAGTTACACTAAGGTTCTTACTAAGCGGTTATTTAATGCACACATTATTAACTAGGAATGGTGGTCACTTTTATTTATTGACAAGTTAAGGCCTATTCAAGGTTTGAGTCTCTAAGACTCATGTGACTTTATGTGATAACATCAAACTGATCTTTATTAATATCACAAAACTAAGTGAAAAGTCATCTTCATGGCTTACATGCAAGCGCAATCATGTAATATATAAAGCGGTAAAACATGTTAGGAAAGCTTAACGCACATGTTATCATGCCATTTGCAAGGAAACTTAAAGAACATGTCATCATGCTTACAAAGTGTAGATACCTAGATTTGTTACCGGCTAAAGGCCTATGATTAAAGTGTACCACGTCTCCATAGGTCCAAAATCTGAAATTGATTGATGGAAAACAAAAATTAATTTCATTGCCGGAATACGCCTAAATTAGCCAATGACAACTTTCAATGGCCAAAACATGCTTAAAATAATTTTCATAGTTTCTTAGTTTTAGTTTTATTGTATTTTTTTTCAATTTATTCTATTTTAAATTAAATTTATTTATTTTATTTTAATTCATTTTATATTATTTTATAATTTTATTTTATAGATTTATTCATTAATTTAATTTAATTATTTTATTTTATTATAATTTATTTCAGTATAAAATATGAATTAAGCGCATAGATACTAACGTACACGAGGGCGTTTCGGAATGTTCAGGAATGTTCCGAATATATGTAGTATCGGATTACTTGAGGCTCAAGGCATTGGTGTACATACGCCCAAGGATACGTATAATTGGAAAATGGAAGTGAATATTAGAAATATGGAAGCATATCAAGAGATCTTATATGAACTACTTCGGCGTATATGCGCCCAATGGGTGTATATACATCCAAAGATACGTATATTAGAATTATGGAAAGAGTATTATACGCTAAGCTCGAGCGTACATACGCTCATTGAGCCTATATGCACTTAAAACGAGCATATATACGCCCACACCCAGCGTACATGTGCTAGTGCTTGAGTGTATGTACGCTCATATTTCCATTTATTCACCTATAAATACGTCCGTATTCCGGCCTTTTGAGAAAGTCACGAATTCCCTTACAATTCATGACCCTCTCTTACATTCTTCTCTATCTCAAACACTTTTTCTAAACATCCCCTAAACACAATTAGCCTTTAATCCTCATTTTCAAAAACAAAATTATTCTTCTTAATTTAAGTTCTAATCAAGCATTCAACTAAGAAGTTGTTTTCACCGCCGCACGCAAAAGGTACTTCGAATGAGGCCGACATCAACAACATCTACATCTTGAATTATTAGTTGAGTTAGTTTATTTTTTTTTAGAAATTATACTATGCTTATTAACTTCATGTAATATTGACTAATAATGGCTTGATTATTTATTAGAACTAACTCTAGGTGAAAACAATATTGAGGATATTTTTATGTGTTTGTATGCTATTTGCTTTGTTGCTTTTGATCACATAAAATCCATGTTTAACTACAACACCGGAAAAACATATTCTCTAATGTATAGATTAATTATCGGACAACCGGCTAGGTAATCATTAATGTTGACTAATCCTAAAGTGATCGACCAATGCATGTTATTAAAAAAAATTGTGTAAATTAAATAAACTAGCCTAGCAAATTCCTATGTGCTATTAAGACTTAACCGGAAATATGGTTGTGGTGATCAATATTAACATCATGAAATTACATATGAGACCAAGTAGAGGTCGCTATACGCGGGGGTACATTGTGACCTACTTTGTCCTTACCCTCGTCCCCGAATCCATGACATAGAGACCATCCTAACCTTGGAGTCAATTTGCCTTCAGGCTTGACCTAATGGGATTTCGTGAGCACATGAAAAGAGCACGGTGACAACTTCTCTATTTGGATTTTGAGCTTCTAGGCTCACCCCAAGCAAAGCATACTCACACTATGCAAATGGACATTCGATGTCTGTAAAAGGGATGCATGGGCCCTATTACGAAAGCCCCAGATCCACACATAGCCTTAAAAGCATGTTATCATGCTCAAAATTAAGAGAAACTAGAGAATCATGTAATCATGCTCAAAAGCTTTAAAAAGAACATGTTATCATACTTGAAAGCTTTAAAATCTGAGCATGATTTATTCAATTTCACTTGTTTTATTACATGTCAACCTTTATTAGTCAATATTTTATGGATAAAAATGAAAATAAAGGTGAAGAGGAGGTTTAGAGAGCTAATTAACTTGGATGAAGTTGATAATAATAATAATAATAATAATAATAATAATAATAATAATAATAATAATAATAATAATAATAATAATAATAAT
>PYUH01004047.1:96700-117999 GCA_016808085.1 Suaeda aralocaspica
AATAATAATAATAATAATAATAATAATAATAATAATAATAATAATAATAATAATAATAATAATAATAATGGTGGTGGTTGTGGTGGTAGTAGAATAAAGAAAGCTTGATGAAGAGACTTGACGATGATGATTTATGGTGGCCTCATATTAGATACCTTGCGTGCGAGTGTCGAAACGATATTGAGAATTGCTTAAGAAATCCAAAACCCGCGATTCGATCCGAAAATAATATGAAGATGATGAAACTATATGAATAAACCAATAATAAACTAAAATGGGTGAAAATGAAAGTGGAAAATTAAATAAAATCCTTTTGCGGTTTTTGTGTTTATGGAGATTGAAGATGATGATTAAAACAAAAGAAAATTAACAAAAATGGTGATGAAAATATTAAAGACTCTCTAATGCTTTCTCAATTCCGATTTTCATGCTCAAAACTCTCCGAAACTCTTCCAAAGCTACCCAAAATGAACGAAATGAGGAGGTATTTGCAAGAATATTTAAGGAAAGAAGGCGGCACTCTACGTGTACACACACAATACGGTTCCTTCCTTCGTAGAAAATTCGGTTCTTCCTCCTATTAGTTGGCCTCTAAGGTTCATACTTGGATCATGGGATGCTTTCCTTACCCTCCAAGACTTTTCTTTACCTTTACTTACCTCATGAAACGAGGAAGCTTCCACCTTCCTTCCTTTTGGTGGACATTGATATGTCTAGTTTTTATAGTATTTTTCCTTTTGGGTCCTTGGTTTTATGTGCACTTGAATGCTCTATTTTGGGTTAGTTTAGATTATTTTGCGTTATTGAATCGTTCCAACGAGTTTTGCTAAGTTTTGTTGAATTTCGGTTGATTTAGATTATATTCAGTTTAATTTTATCTTCCTTGGTTATTATGCTCGTTTATGTTTGAATTATGTATGAAGGAGCATGGAAATCAAAGTCTAGGGAGGAGCCACGTAGGTATAGCAAGGCGAGATTGGTTTTGCATGGGAATGCATGCCGTGAGAACGACCTCAAGCTAAGTCAAGTGAAGAAAAAGGAAGAAGAGCAAGTACGAAGAAGGTGTGTAGGCACATCGTTCAACCCCCGTGCGCCCGCTCATCTGGATAGAAGGTTGTAGTTTTTGAAGAACCCATGCGTGTGTCCGCACAAAGGAGAACGTACGCTCACATATTACTGTTCTCTGGGTTTTTTGTTGCGGGGTCGTATTTTCTTTTTTTATTATTACAAACCCAATTATGGTTTATATTAGGCACGAACTACAAGATTTTCTCTCACTTAAGCATTATTATACTTTTCACTTTTCTAAACATAATTAGGGCTTAATTAGTATTTGTTTCTCTAGATTTGTTCTCAAGTTTTGTTATGTGGATTTTCAAGTTCATCAATACAATTCAGTACACTACAAGAAAATCCATTTATTGCAACGATCAAAGTCGTTGCAAAAGATCAAAATTCGTTGCTGTAAATAGCTTTAGCAACGACTTTTGTTGTTGCAAGGTCGTTGCGGGTATAGTTGTAGCGAAAGCATTGGCAACGACTTTTTTCGTGCCAAAAAACACTGTTTTTGCAACGACTTTTGTCGTTGCAATTAAAATGTCGTTGCCAAAAACACCTGTATCCCAATTTAATGTACTATTTATTGCAACGACATATATACGGTCTTACGCAACAACAATAGTTGTTGCAATACATCTTGTTTAGCAACGACAATTTCCGTTGCAAAAGTTAACCTTTTCTTGCTAGTTTTCTTTTTGCAACGACTTTTGGTGTTGCAAAATGTTGTCATTTCTAATGGTACTTGTCTTTTGCAACAACTTTTGTCGTTACTAAACGTATCAAATATCATAGCATACATTTTTTGCAACAACAATTTTTTGTTGCAAAAACTTATCCAAAGTCACAACATTCTTTGCAACGAATCATCGATCTTTTAACCATATATACTACGGAAATATACCTTTTGGTTGCACATAATCCAACCACTTCCAAAAGTAGAATTTCAAATGAAACATATATATATATTTAGAATATGTATATTACAAACCAAAAATATGTGATCATCTTTACATAAAGAGTCCAAAACATACATTATGTCAATTGATGTTAGAATGTTCTCACTTTCCTATTAATAGCAAAAGTTATAGCAATGTTACTACCCAAAAGCGCTACGCATACAATTAGCAATTAACCTTCAACGTCTTCATAACAAAATGCGATCACAATCTTGTTAACCCTGCATGTATTAGAATGGTAAGAGTTAATTCATAAGTAAGAGAATGCATAAGATAATATTTAAAAATTATGAAGATACTATCAATAAGTGGAGCATAAATTTCGGCAGAGTCTCCTTTGTATTTTGAACTAAGCCACCATATAAATGGTTTCAAAACCTGTTTACAACTGCAAATGACATCTCCAAAACCTGAAAATTTTTAATCCACAATCATTATGTTCTATATTCATGCAAATCCCATCACCAAGCCTTATCACAATAATTTTCAACCACAAGGAAAACCACAATCATTCATGTGTAATACACTATCAACTCCAAATTACATCTCCATAACCTGAAATATAGATTATCCACTATCATTCATGTGTAATCCACAATCCTAAATATAATTCGTTCACCATCGACAAAACCACAAGCTGTATAATAACACTAGAAACTCACATGAGAAGAAGGGAAGTAACATAGGCATTAATCTCATAATTATTACGAGTCTCATATGCAGGAGGTTCATCACAATATAATATGTACACATATTTAGATTGCTTAGTGTAAATAGTATTACCTTGCACAAAGGCCACCAAAAAGGCAAAGTAGTCACTAGACACCTCTGTTTGCAATCTGGCGAAGTAAGTCTTGTTTGAGAGCTTCCATCTCAGCTGCTTGCTGCTTTCTATGTTCCTCAAATTCTTGTTGTTGTCTCTTTTGGCTTTCTTGCAGCTCCTTTATCCTTTCTTCTTGCTCTTGTATTTTTCCTTGTTGTTCTTCCACAAGTTTTCTTTGCTCAAGTTGTTGTTTTCCTTTAAGATAACCTCTTACAGCAGTACCTTTTCCCCGAATATATCCAGATCTTGGTTCTAAAACTTGAACCAAAATTTCATCTTGAGTCATTGTATCACCAACCTCAGCAACTACATGTTTTAGTTTGTCCTAAAAAAATTTTCAACAAAGAAGTGATAAAAAAGATATTAGAGGTGGCTAAAACTGAAATATTCACACATATTTTAGTAAAATTATGACTTTAAAAACATACATGAATTGTTTTGGATTGTGTTGCATCTGCCCATTCTAAGTCACCTTTCTCATTTTTACGTGTGTGCTCAATTAGCCATATCACATCTGCAGATGGCTTCACATTGTTGTTTTCCTTGGTCTAGCATGTCAAAAAATATTAGCCGCGTACTATGATTTTGTATAACATAAATTTTATTCTTAACTCATGAAAATGACTAAGTACTTAGCATACCAATTCATCCTCAACTTCAGCAAAAGCCAAATTTCCAGTGGTATGGATAACTCTTTTGTCAGACTTCCTGTTTTTAGAGTTCCTTTGACTTACAATCTGCATAACAAAACTAAAAAAAATTAGCCAACAAAGAATCAATCAAATGAGTAACAGAAACTATTGAGCACCTGTTTTTCAGATGCAGCTACAGTAAGCAATGTTAAGAACAGGTTTGTGGATGGTTGTGAATTCAACAATATGATCAGCAGAGCATCATGAGTGCCTGTTTGCTGTGGTGCAAAACTGGTCAGGGAACAGTGCAGCAGCAACAGATTTTGGATGTGGCTAGATTATGCAGATTTTGGATGTGCTGCTGGTGGTTAGTTTATGCAGCAGTTTGTTACTGCAGTGCAGTTTTTGGATGGTGCAGGGTGCAGGAAACTCCTGCAAGAAGTGTGATAGTTTTGAAGAAGTGTGATAGTGCAGGCTGTGTAGTTTTGAAGAAGTGTGATAGTGTGATAGTGCAGACTGCAGGATAAGAAGTGTGATAGTGCAGGTTTTGTTGACAAGTTAGCAGCTAGGGTGCTGTCAATAGTCCATACTTAAGATACTTACATTTCCACCAAAAGAAAAAATGACTAGGAGTATAAGTAATATGTATATTCAACTAGCTTAAAATCTTTTGATGCAAACCGTTTTATGCAATATATCCATTGCTCCAACGGAAGATCAGGAGGGGGATTTTTCTCACGTTCTTGGTCCGTTTTCCCACATTTTGGACTTTTGTAGTAGTAATGTAGTTGACACTTCCATAACCTATATAGGCGTTGCATGGTATCGACAACAAAGGCATACATCTTTAAGTATTGACTTGACTCAGCAATTTGAAACTTATCCTAGCCAACATAATTATGGAAAATGATGAATATTTAATGTCGTCGTAATAATTTTATGCACATGAGACCATATTAAACTTACAACTTATCCTACTATTACCTGGATCTCCTTCCACATACTATCACCCGCAACAGAAAAAGCTTCTTTCCAATTGCTTACATTCAATGGAGCTCTTGTCCTCACTATGCGACCACACTCATTAACCAAATGTCGTGCATTTTCCCCAATTGCTCGATCAATTTCTTCAGGTATGTAAACTGTTAGTTTTGATCCTTTCCCTTTAATTTTCATATCAACCACATAGCTCTTGTACTTCCCTCGATTACCTATTCCTCTAGTGTGACTTGTTGCTTCAAAATAAAGCAACGGAGGGAGATAAGAGTCTTACAAATATGCATATTAATTAATTTTGCAAAAAGGAAGAATGGAACAACCGGTTACCTTCATTTAAGCCTTCATTATTTTCCTGATTACCCTCTTTAGTGTTGTCATTGTTTCGCACCTGTCGGGGTGTAGGGTTACCAGCTTCATTCACTTCGATTGCTTTAGCAATCCTACCAGCTAGGTTACTCATCCGTTTTCTCTTACCAAGTGCATCTACAAATATAGTAAAGAGTAACTTATGAACCACACTTTAGAACAGAAAAATAAAAAGTTATATATAGGATATCATACATACATTCAGTTCTTCCTGTGACTACACCTCCGGATTCACAATCATTCATTTCAAGATCTTCGTGTTGGAGTGAACCATTTGTGTCATGCACATCTTTGTTTTGATCATTTAATGTAGGAGACTGATTTCCTTGTTCAATTGTACATAATGCATGTTGTCTATTCAAATCTATAATATAAAAAACAAGTAGATTAAAACTTTTATTTTATAAAAAAAAGATGTCAAATAAACAAACTACCAGATGTGTCCTTACTATTAACAACTGCATCAACAACATCTTTGGTCAACTGACGTCCTTGTGCTTGTGCTTGTCCTTCCTCATTGGATTTTTTCTTGGTTCCTATAATAACACACCAAACAAAATTGATTAATAAAGACATGTCATTTGAAAATATACGTTATTAACTTCATATCTCATTTGAACTCACCCTGTTGTGTAACAAACTTGTTATTCCAAGTTGCTTGACTCAAACTTTGTAGTCTTCCAGGAGCAATAATCCGATTACCCACAATTTTTCCAACGCCTCTTCCAACCATCTTTGGTTTACGAATAAGAAACTAAAATAATTTACACACCGTATTTGATAAAATAAAATTGTAAGCATTTCCCTTTAACACGTCTTATGTAGTCTTTTTAAAAAAATGACTTAAAAAATTACAATAACTAATATATTAAAAAGCAAATTTAGACAAACCAGGATAATTCAAATCAAAGAAGGAAATAGAGCAACAGCATATATAATAAACATCAAATATAATTAAGAAGCAGCAAATACAACTACAAGTTTCAACGACAGAGTCTTACAAAATAAGGTCTACTGAAAAAATGTTAATAAACATTGAACAATTCAAATAAAAACATAAAAAAGATATCATCACACTTCAAGTGTCAGAATCAAATTCCTCTTCTTCCTCAGATGACTCCTCATACACTTCGATTTCCCCATCATTAATGAAGTCATCCTCTTTTTGATCAATTTCCTCAATCCAATTTTTTACCATTTGAACAACCTTAGCTTCCCGCTCCACCACAAAAGCATTAGTAGCTAATGACTCTACCGAAAAGTTATCAAATGAGGAGGAGACATCTTCCTCAGAATCCACTTCAACCTCAACTTGTTGATATGCATCCTCTACATCAATTTCATCTTTGTCAACCTCATCACTTGGCATATCATAAAAATCTCTCGGTTGCGCCTTTACCACAAAGTCCCAATCCACGTCTTTCGGATCTTGGATATAAAATACCTGTTCCACTTGTGATTCAAGAACAAATACTTCATCAGTTTTCAAAGTTCTCATCTTATTTACACTAGTCAGTCCATTTTCATCTACCTTATAACCTCTACCCATGTGTCCTACATCAAACCAATTGCACTTGAAGATAAAAACACAATTTCTTCCTGGATATTGCAACTCATATATGTCACCTAAGACACCATAGTATTCCTTGTCAGTTGTGTCATCACCTCGAACCATCACTCCACAATTCTGAGTTTTCCTACATTCTGAACGGTCACGAGTGTGAAATCTATAACCATTAACAATGTATCCACTGTAACGCCTCACAACTCTCGAGGGACCGCAAACCAAGTTATACAAATCCTCATCAACTTGTCCATCACCGTGCAACTTTCGCACCTATGAAACGAATTTATTTACTATATTACCGAAAATAGTATTTGAAATTTCTATTTAAGGCATAGTGATCTTAAATTGAAACTTACATGCGAAAGTATCCATTTCGGAAATTGTGCTTTGTGCCTCTTGTCAACATTTGTTGGGCATTCTCTTTGTAGCTCTAACTTGTGCTCCCTATTGGTTTTTAGAGAATAAGAATACTTAATAATGTTTCACAAATTCATAAATTTAAAAAGTGGTAAAGTTGTAATATTGAAACACTTACTTAGTGAATTCGATTAGTTCATCACAATTTTGAAGAATGTATGAATGGATTTCACTACACTCCTTGAAATCAAGATGCATTGGCACACCATTTCCAATAGAACGTCCAAGTGGTCTAAATATTTCAAGGTTAGATTGTAAGGCATCCTCATTGATGACTTCATTTTCGTCATTCCTTGTTGAACGATTAAACTTGGTGTCAATGTCTTTCATGTATCTAGAGCAAAATGTTAAGCACTCATCCGCTAGATAACCCTCGGCAATACAACCTTCTGGATGTGCTCTATTACGGATATAGGCTTTCAAAGTTCGAATATACCTATTAAAATTATTGAATTCAAATCGTCATACTAGGATTAATAAATTGACATGCATAACCTTTAAACAAAATTCTCAACACAAGCGAAGAAGCCTACCTCTCAACTGGATACATCCACCGATATCTAACAGGTCCGGCAATCTTTGCTTCGGCAGCTAAGTGAATGACCAAATGCACCATGACATCGAAAAAAGCAGGAGGAAAAACCATCTCTAGCTTGCACAATGTGTAAGGAATTTTTTTCTCTAGCTTTTCAAGTTGCCTAATAGTTAAGTTTCTAGAGCACAAGTCTCTAAAGAAGAAACTTAACTCAACTAAAGGCTCATACACATGTTTTGGCAAGAAGCCCCGTATTGCAAGGGGAAGCAATTGTTCAATAAACACGTGATGGTCATGGCTCTTCACACATGAAATTCTTTTCCCATAATCTTTGACACAACGAGAAATGTTTGATAAATATCCATCTGGAGATTTCAATGTAGCAAACATGTCACATATGGCAGCCTTCGCTGTTGCGCTCAAAGAGTAGCATGCAACTGGCACACGAAGTTTATCTCCATCGACAATTGGATGCAACTCGCTCCTCACTCGCATTTTCATTAAATCCATGCGAGCCTTTATAGTATCCTTAGTCTTATTTTTAATATTCATCAAGGTTCCTAAAATATTATCGGAGACATTCTTTTCAATGTGCATAACATCCAAATTGTGACGGATTTTTAATTTGCTCCAATAAGGCAAATCAAAGAAAATGCTTTTTTTGTTCCAACCATACAAACAATTCTCACCCTCCCTTTTTCTTTTCTTTGAGTCACTCTTTCCGAATTTCGCTTGTGTAAATCTAGTAAAATGCCCCAGCACATCATCCCCTGTAAGTGGTTGCGGTGCATGACCTTTCTCATGCTTATTATCAAAAGAAGATGCATCTTTTCTCCACTTATGATCAAGTGGCAGCCAACGACGATGTCGCATATAACCACCTTTGTGCTTGAGTGACGTGCGTTTCGTATCTTTATTACAACAGGGGCAAGCATAACCACCTTTAGTTGTCCATCCCGACAAAGCTCCATATTCTAGAAAGTCATTGATAGTCCATAAAAGAGATGCACGCAATCTGAAATTTTCCTTCAAATAGGCATCATAAGTTTCAACCCCATTGTCCCAAAGATCCTTCAATTCATAAATTAATGGTCTGAGATACACATCTATATTTCTCCCTGGACTACTGGGTCCTGGTATGAGCAAAGTCAAAAAAAAGGAATGAGGTTTCATGCAAACCCATGGTGGTAAATTATAGGGAATAAGAACAACCGGCCATATACTGTGTTGTGAATTATTAAAAGGTTGGAACCCATCACATGCTAGTCCAAGCCTTACATTACGTGCTTCCTTTGCGAATTCACCATACTCGTCATCAAATGATTTCCAAGCATATGAGTCACGAGGATGCCTCATTATGTCATCATCCACAATTTGTTCTTTGTGCCACTGCATATCTTTAGCAGTTTTTCTAGACATGTACAACCTTTGCAATCTTGGCTTGCAAGGAAAGTATCGCAAAACCTTATGAGGCACTTTAGTTCCCTTTAAGGACCCTTTCTCATCATTTTTCCATCTCGATAAACCACAAGTGGGACACTCATTCAAATTCTCATTCTCTTTCCAATATAAAATACAATCATTTTGACAAGCATCAATCTTTATGTAATCAAGACCTAAATCCTTAATGAGTTTTTTAGCCTCGTAATAAGATTCTGGAAGATCAATTCCCCATGCCTGGCGTTCAAAATTGAGTAAACTGTCAAAAGAACTGTCACACCAATTATATAGAACCTTCATGTGTAAAAGTTTCACAATGTATTCCAGCTTAGTCATAGTCATTCCATTCACCTTTAACGGCTCCTGATATTCTTGAAGGAGTCGATAAAATTTTTTGGCATTTTCATTAGGTTCTTCGGTGACATGTTCAATATCATTCAACAACTCATCATCGCCCCCAATATTCATAGGACCCACACCACAAGCATCTTGGAGCATTGATATGCCAAAGTCATTATCAAGATCGATATGATTGTAATTTTCATCTTCCCTTCCACCTTGCGATACTTCTCCATGGAACTCCCACATGGTATACTTGTCATACATCCCCCACTTGAGCAAATCTAATCTCACATCACACTTTCTTTTGAATATTATGTTTCGACAATTGTTACAAGGACACCTAATAGTGATAGTGTCCTTATCTTCTTGGCTAACATTTGAAAGAGCAAAGTTTAAAAAGTTGTCAACACCCTTCACATAGTCACAAGAGGAACGATTCTTTACTTTCATTCATGCCTTATCTATAGTCATCTCCTAATGTGACAAAATAAGAGCATAAGCATCACATTTGGGAGAACAAAAAAATAAATGTCCAAAACACAAAAGTCATTTAAAAAGCATTGTTGTTGCTTTTAACAACCCTTAATGAACAAAACAGTAAATAGTTTTGGTAGATTCTTAATCCAAATGCTTAGTCTTTCATGCATCAATATTATCTGTAGAAAAAATCATGTATGTTTAAATATTATTACTGTTATTTGGCCGACAAAAGCAAGGATTATACAAGTGATTACTGATTAGTGAGTCTGAACCAACTTCCCATAGGAAATTGTAGGCTAATGCGTGACACTATTATTTGGGAGGAATTTGGACAATACTTTATTGATATGAAGTACTGTACTAAATAACTTATTACTGCAGAAGTCGGTGAATTATTTTATGTTTTTTTGCTACAGACTGCCACAGAGTTGGGCATGAAATGATATGCTCTATTCAAGTGCTGTGATCGAACTCAGGAGTCAGAAGTCAGAACCCAGAATTGTTTGAGTTATAACTTTGAGGAGCATTTGGCTAACTTCTTACAACTCCCTCTTCCCCCCACCTCCACCACCCCCACCACCACCACCACCACCACACACACACACACACACGCAAACCTAAAGTCGAATGAGTCCTTTTTATGCCGAGTGTCTATTCCTAGAAAGCCAAATAATTATGTTCAACGTCTCACCTGTTCATATTAGTTGTAACAAATTGACCTTTATATATAGCCTATGCTATCGTCGTTTGTGTTTTTTTTTCTACTGCAGAATATGCATAAAAACAAATGTTGGTATGTTAATTTGATAGTATGCCAACCAAATGTTGCTACAAGTAATACGAAACAAAGGCTATAGTTATCAAACAATCACATAAAGTAATGATCAAAGTGCTACTATAAGACTATGTGTCAGTTGACATCAATGTTCGCCCAAAAACTAGTATTCCTTATCTTTACTCCGTATTTCTTATTAGCTCATCCTTATTCCAAATCAAGTATGTGAATATATTGGGATAGCAACCATAGCATTCCAAGAAGTAGTGTGCTTTTCTTGTGGATTAATCAATGTCCAACATGACAAGTACAAAGTTTAGTTGAAACCATTTCCATCCAATCAAATAAACTTACCGACTCTATCTTAAATTCCGCCCACATTTAGCTACTCCCAAATCAACGTCAAATATACCCTAAAGTTTTCATTCTATAAAAAGCATGTTCATTACGTATTAATTAAGCTTAATAAATTAAATTAAGAATGTGGTATATAAGACTCCATAATCCTGCTAGAGGTCAACACCATCTATTCAAAAGATTTATTTTTCGTTGTTTGTATTAAGCAATAATAATGCAATATATACATGTATATGTTTGTCTATTGGTCTAAATTTACAACACCTCATTCAGCAAAAACATGGTTGACCTCAGACCTCCTTCGCAACACCAAAAATCAAACTATAAAGCTGAGTAAATAGTAATGCATATAACTTGAAATTCAATTCAGTTAACAAGTAAATACAAAAATAACACAAATTCAAGTCAAATAACCACCGTAATTTGAGTTGAGTACTCACCGCCGTCGATCTACTGCAATTTAATGTAAAAGATGTGCTCAATTGCAATTAACCACCATCTATTAACCACCAGCGACAGTGGTCTTCGGTGGACTAGGTGCTGTGCAAATTGAGTGATGTGAGGGTGATGGCCTGGTGGTCTTCGGTGCTGCGCTGGGCGAACGTCGTGGTTGAAGGTGGGGTGAAGGTAGGCCGGCGGGCGAAGTCGCGAAGAGGTGAGGGTTCGGGGCTGGTGTGCGAAATGAGATGAACTAAGGGTGATGGTGGTCTTCGGTGGAGTAAAGGCGGTCTTCGGTGGGAAGCTGCCGTGAGGGTGATGGTGGGGTGGTGGATGGCTACTATTGTTGTATGTAGGTGGGGTGGAGGAAAAAAGGGGTTAAATTTGGGGAGTGGGTTTTGATTGTTTGAGAAGATAATAAGTTAGGATGATGGTGAGATATTAGTTTTAAGTATACATACACACAAAAATTTGATGTATTAGTACAACATACGTTTTGCAACGACAAGTCGTTGCTATACTGTACACTTCTTTTTTGCAACGACATTCATTGTTGCTAAAAGTACTGCTCATCTTTAGTAACAATATTTAGTGTTGTTGTACACCAGTGAAATGCTTTAGCAACGACTTCTTTTGTTGCAATTAGCTGACCAAAATTTTTTTAACCCCGCGTTGTTTTTTTTTTGTTGGAGGGAAATGAAATTTTTGATTATTTGCAACAACATTTGCAACGACTTTAGCTTATGGTTGCTAAAACTGATGTATTGCAACGACCATTTTTTGTCGTTGCAAAAAGTCGTTGCAATAAATGGATTTTCTTGTAGCGGTTCAATTTCTTTCAATATGGTAATTTCTTTACTTTCTTATTGTCAATTAGCTTATTAATTTATGTTTGATTATTGTTTAGTTTATTTAGTTTTGATGATTAGTTCTGTTAGTTTATTTTAATTTGTTAATTGTTTAGTTAATGCAATTATGTATTTCTTCATGCAATTTGTTTGATTCTTTCAATGATGAGTGAGTAATCGTTTTCTAGGGTTTAGGGAATCCTTGAATTTGTTAATGGATTAATTAGTGTCAATTAATTAGTTCCCTAATAGTAATTATACTTCTATTATTGATTTCTATCGAATGCAATTAAATTGTGCGCAGGTTTAATAGTGAGTTAAGTAATTGTCAAAATTAATACCGAGAGGTAAAATTTCCACAATAGGCCACCGAATAATAGGCAAAATGAGTCTAGGAAAGAGCGAGAGCCCTAGTTTAATGAATTTAGTGTAATTAGTTGGTTTGTGCTTAATTATTCATTGATTGTTCTTGGTGAACCGATTGCTCTGAGTTTTAGTAATTTGAGTCTAATCCCATATTTTCCCATTATTTTTCGTAGTTAGTTAGATAATTAATCAAAATATCAACCAAGGCCTCTTATGCACTTTTTACTTTTTAGAACAAATAGAATTCAATAGCTTCCTTAAGGATTCGATCCCTACTTAACTAGCTACATACGTTAGAGTTATTGGTTATTTTTTAAAGGTGTGCGATAGCCTTATCAAATTATGGTGCCTTTGCTGCATAGGCAATTTTTAATTCTGTTAGTCAGGTTTGATTTGTTTACTTTTTATTTTTATTTTGTTTCATTGACCTCAAGGAGCTAATTGTTTCTTTAAGTCAGTTCCTCATATTTTTTCAGAGTTTCTATGCTTGTGCAGGTTCTTGATTTGTATTTTTGAGTGGGTTGATCCTAACCCAGAAATACCATTACATAAGTGCAACCGTAGAAAGAAATGGAAAAGAAGGAGATCACGACTCACCGAGTAGGCATTAGCTGATTTGTCTCAGTTTTTGCTTGAACTAGATATTACTCTATTGAATACTCATGAAGGAGATGTTAGGCTCTAACAATCACAATGAAAATGAACGTACTCTCTGCCTCCGCCACCACCACTACCAATACCACGATCATTAAGGGACTATTCTCAACCTAGTTCGGCAACAGTAGGAGGTGGATATTAAGTTCTGATTATAGATGCTCCTAACTTTGAATAGAAACCGGCTTTGCTCAACATGGTGGAACAAAATCAATTTGTAGGAACTTTAATGGAGGATTCAAGTTTGCATATATCTAATTTCCTTCAATACTACAATACCATTAAGCCAGTCGGGGTGACACAGGTTTACATTAGGTTGATGATGTTCCCGTTCTCATTAAAGGACAAAGCTCGTACTTGGTTGAATGGTATCAACATAGATAACATTACTAGTTTGGATGAAATAGTACTTGCATTTCAAAGGAAGTAGTACCCTCTGGAGAAAATTGCTACCCATCGAAGCAAGATCTCAAATTCCAAACAAGAGACATGTGAGTCATTGTATGATGCATGGGAATGATTCAAAGAATTTTTGCGGCTATGCCCTCATCAAGGTCTTGAGAATTGGTTCATAGTCCAATCCTTCTATAATGGGCTAGGGAATGAGAGAAGAACGTTATTGGATTCCGCTGCTAGTGGTTGATTTATAAATCAGGTTGAAATTACCATTCATAATTCTTGATTCGGTAATCCTAGAGGACATTGGAAGAGGGATGGAAATCACATTGTTGATGATAAGTATAAGGATTTGGCTTCACAAATCAATGTAATAAGTCAGAAGCTTGACAAGATCGGTGCTACACCTTCCTCACCAATGTTTGTAGCTGCGATGGCTGCACTTTCGGGATGTAATGAACCCTTCTGCGATTCATGTGGTTCATTTGGTCACAATGCTCAATCATGTCATACTCTTACTTAGCAAGTACGCTCATTTGAGGCTTACAAGAAAAATCCATTCTCCAATACTTATAATCCAGGTTTTAAGGGTCACCCATACCTCTCCTACAAGAGCAACAATATCTAGAAATCCTTGATAGACTGTCGTTGTGGCTACCAAAGATAAACCATGCAAGGCTCACTATGCTACTAACAAGGGCAATTAAGGATCGAATCCCATGGGAGCAGAGTTAGACACTAAGAATTTCAAGTGTAGACTAAGCTAATGCGAATATGAGGCTGCCATTCACATCAGGGTTTTTTGGTGGTTTTGCCTATGGGGTTTTTCCCATTGCATTTGCTAGGGTTTTCTCATTTTTAGGCTTTAAATTTCTTTTAATTGTTTGTCTTTTCCATCTTTTTAATTATAATTCGTCTACAATGATGGAGGATCACAATCTTGAAGGTTTCTTGATTAAAAGATTCAATCTAGGACGTTTCTTAGAGCTTCTAAAGATAGAATTTCAGTTTCGGAGCCATGCAATTTGTCTGACTTTGAAGAATTTTTAATGACAGTTGGCTTTGAATTAGAAGGCGTGTGATAAGTTGATATTTTATATGTATTTTACCCCCGATCCCGAGTGATTTTTAGCTCTAAGACGGCTCTTTCGAGCCATTTCTACTAACTTTTGCTATTTCGAGTGTTTGTTGTGCTTTTTATTAGATTTTTGCAGGAATCGATGATTTATCGTTGTTTTCCGAACCTTTTGAAGCACTTGAAGAATTAGTGAAGAGTTGAAGTCATTTGGGAAGCTTAACCAAAGACTAGAAGTGTTAAAACGAAGAATTAAAGAAGCAATTAAGAAAGAACGAGCAAAAACCGAGAAACGAACGCAAACAAGCCATCCGCCCGGACCGGAGCTGTGCGCCGGGTGAAGGCTGCTCGCCCGGACCCTCCGGGCGGGTGGCTCTGAAGGAGGTTTTTGCGTGTTTTTTAGTGTAATTAGCCTAAGTATTTAAACCTTTGTATTCCTAATTAGTCATTTTACGCCTCTTTTCACTTTAGAACCCTAGTTTACTCTAAAAATTCTCTCAAAGTGTAGAACTTTTATCAATCATTCAATCAATAATATTCAATTTCTATTTCAATCTTAATTCTTGTTTTTAGTTATGTTTATTATTATTTTCAATTTATTTTATTAGTTTTAATAGATTTATGTTTAGATTTAATTTCTTGATTGTTGTTGATTTTGTTTAGTTTAATCATGTTTAGGATTTTAATTGCTTTTATTGATTTAGTTTTTGTTCTTTCAATTATGAGTGAGTAGTCCCTTTTCTAGGACTAGGGGATCCATGGATTAATTGGTGATGTTTTGCTCATAAATATTTGTTTAACTATTAATGTACTTGAATTCCTATTGTCAATTGTTATTGCTTTCAATTAAATACTGGCCAGGTTTAGTTGTTAGTTTGATATTGTTGAAATCGATGCCGAGAGGTAAGATTACCACAATTAGATCATAAGGACAATAGGCAAAACGAGTCTAAGTGAGCGAGAGCCATTAGCGGAGTTTTGAAGGGGACTAGATTCGAGAGAATTAGTGGACCTTAATTCAAGGAAATTGATAATCTAATTATTTATTTGTGTGCAATTTGTTGGTTAATCAGTGGTGAACCGATGTCTTAGGTTTAGTCATTAATTAAACTCCTTAATCAATTTAGTTCTGATTTTAGTTAATTTCTTGGTCACACTTGTCACTCAAAGGCCCTTTGCACAGTTTAGACTTTTTAGAACTAATAGGTTTAATTGCTTCCCTGTGGATTTGATCCCTACTTCCCTAGCTATATTAGTTAGAGTGGTTAGGTTGATTTTTGATAGGTGTGTGATAGCCTCATCAGCGTGTGAATATGATTTGGAAATTGTATTGAACCTACTTTAAAAAACTCAGAAAAATACGGAAGACAAATTTTTATCAAGCTTTTTTGTTCGGCTATCCAACTGGAAATCGGTTTTTAGTTATGTTTCTTTTACTTGGAGTCCAAGTATAGTGAGGATTTTTTGTAGGAAGTGTATATTGTTTTGTTTTTTGATTTTTAGCTTCCTAAATTAAGCCTAAAAGCATGGGATGTTCGCCTATAAATATTCCTTAGTTCATTAATGAAAAGTGTGTTGTGTTTTTGAGAAAAAGTTCTTGCGAACGAAACTTTGTTAAAGTTGCTTATTATGCGAGAATCTTAACCGAGACTCAAGTTTCAAAGTCTTTCAACTGCGATTGAAAGTCATATTCTTTTTTACTAAATGAATCCAGTCATATTACACTACACTACCACCATCAATCATCTAAAATCATCACAAAATCGTCACCATCTTCGTAGTCTTCAAACAAGTTGAGCCCTTTGCTTGTTTTAATTGATTTGATTCTTGAAAACCCCTCAAATTATGCATCATAAGCTAAGTCATGAATTCCAAATATTGGATAATGGTTACTGTCACTAAAATTTTACACAAGACTAACAAAACTAAAAGGTTCTAACATACGAGATTCACCACTTACAACCACAATGAAGGCATGAATCCTACAATGAGCCAAGTCTAGGGGAAACTATCTATGTGAAGTCATTTTAAAAGCCATTTCTACTCTCTCAAGCTAGCATGATGAGCAGAACTCTATGCACACGACCTATTCTCATGGCGTGAACACAAAACAACTCCTAAGCATAATCACGAATACTAGTAACGTTCCTTAACCCAAGCACCTATTCTCATGGTACTTGAATCAATAGAACAAGGGGAGTCCTCACTCAATTTCACCTCTCGATCCTTCGCTAAGGAACTTAGATACAACATCTATGGTAGCTTGTCACAAAAATATAAACAAGCACCCCTTAGTCCAACTCTCTAGATAAAATACTACACAAGATACACAACTAAAACAATAACAATACTATAAACCATATTTAACAAATTGTAACCAAGAAGTAAGTGGAATTAAGAGTGAGGATTAACAAATTGTAGCATAAATTGAAGAAGCTTGATTTCCAATAACCTTGAAGAAGTAGAGACCACTACAAAGTTTATGTTGAAGAACTTGAAGTACAACAATGGTGAAAACCAAAATAAACTATGGAAGAAGATGATCTACTCACTTTAAAGTAAATAATACTTAGGTTAAACTAGTTCTAAAACTAACCTAAAAACTCCCTAAGATATTCTATATACATATCTATGTATATTACATCAGTAGAAGCCTTTGGTTATATATAGCAAAAACATCAGCAAGTTGAGGCGTAAGTGGGGGCAACTTGCGAAGAAGCAAAACTGAACATGCTGGAAAATAGAGGCCTAGCGGCCGCTACCCTCCAGACTACGCAAACCGTTCTACTTAAAAAGGGATAACTCAGCCAATAGTCATCGGAATCGAGCAAATGACCTATTGTTTCAAAGCTCACGACATGTACAATCACCTCCAATTGTTAGAATATGAGAGTATGGAGTAGACTGAGAAATATGGGTAAAATAAAAGGATACATGCAATCTTTACTGTTTCCTTGTGCTCAAAATGAAGAGTTGGCGCTTGCTTTTTACGCTGCCTATGTCGTTTTGAGCCTTAGTTAGCGATGTCCGTTGAGCCAAGCTTGCGATTCCGAGGACCTTTGAACAAGTGTGCAAGTATACTTAACCATAAAGCTTCGACTGATAATAACCGACCCAAACCAACACTAAAAACTCCATATGCCAATGCCCATATGTCACCTCGATTTTCAAACCAAATGGAAAATCCTACAAAAATGAGGCAACACGCAAAACAAGGAAATACAAGGCATAAAATGTCAAAAATGCGGGGGATTGGGGTTAACTACATACTAAGGGGGGAAAAGGGAAACTAAGGAAAAAGAACAGAAAACTAACTAAACTAATGATGGAAAACTACAAAAAATATATACAAATAAACACTACATTAATCCTTAACCATATGTACCTCCTCACCAACAGCAGCAACAGTTTCAGAGGTTCCAATCTCAAGCACCGCCGATTTCGTTAGGCCACAATTTCAACCTCAACCACCACCACAAGCTAATAATGGTGAGAATTCAGAGTTGAAGACGATGATGATGCAAATGTAAAAAGAGCATGGAAGCCATGAAAGCTCACAACTGCCAATTGGAGACCCAAGTTGCATAAATCGCTCAATCTTTGGCTCCAAAGCAACAAGGACAACTTCCACCTTAGTCAAAACCGCCAAATCCACCTGGAGATTCAATGCAATACTATATCTACAAGGGGTGATGTAGACACCTACATTTGGTCCCACCCAAAGGTCGATGATTAACGTGTACCATGTTGTAACAAGTCCGACTTCTGTAAATGAAATACTTGAAAAATGAATAAATGATTGCTGGCGGTAGCTGATGATAAGTTTCGATGATCGAGTCGCACTTAAAATCATTTCAAATTATTTTATTTCGTTTTATTTCATGAAAGTTAATCAAATGCGTGACTCTACCATGTACATCGAATCTTCCAAAAGATTCCTGTAGTTTACGAAATAAGGTAACTTTAGGCGAATAAAGCAAAGTTGGGAAAGAATCTCTGGTTATGGAAAGCGAATGTCACAAATTTCGAGAAAAATGGCAAGAATCAAAGATTTATGAGATTTCGAGCGTTGAGTGCATAGGCGCCCGCTGAGCACTCGAGCGCTCAAGACGAGCACCCTGGCGCTCGATAAGCGTTATGGCGCTCGACAAGGCTTCCAGGCTCTATAAATAATCCGACCTTAAAGGCATCAAGACAACAACGAATCATAAACCATTCTCACATCTTCACACAACTTTATCTCTCTACTTTCTCCCTCTAAAAGCTTTTCTTAAAAACACTTCAATCATATTCGAAAACCATAATCGAATTCTTAGAATCGTTCTTAAGCATTCAAGTAAAGGAAGTCATTTCGAAGACTGCACGGAAGGTACTACAAATGAGGCCGAAAGCATCAACAACATAGTCCTAAGCTCTTTGAATCCTTATTATTCTATGTGATTATCGCTTTCTTCGAAAATCGACATGTCTTAATTAATTCATGAAATATTGACTAAATCATCGCTCGGTTTTCTGTTGAAATAAACCTTAAGTAGAAACATGAACTAGGTTGCTTATATGCTCTTAAATGCTCTATGTTTATTAATTTAATCCACCTAGAATCCATGTTTAGATACCAGACCAGAAAGCAGTTCTCCAAATCATCGCTCGGTTTTCTGTTGAAATCAACCTTAAGTAGAAACATGAACTAGGTTGCTCATATGCTCTTAAATTCTCCATGTTTATTACTTTAATCCACCTCAAATTCATGTTTAGCTACAAGACTAGAAAGCATGTTCTCACATAAAAGTAAAGATAAATCATGCAAAATAGTTTAAGGTCCTCAATCTTGATTAATTCTAAAGCGACCACCCTCACATGTTAGTAGAAGCTATGTGTGCATCAATCAAAACCCGCCTAGCAATGTTCCTATGTGCTCTTAGGACTAAAACGGAAATATCTATGCCATAATTCGATATTATGATTGTGAAATTACATATGAGACCAAGTAGAGGCCGCTATACGCGGGGGGACAGTTTGAACTACTCTTGTCCTTACCCTCATCCCCGAATCCTCCAGATATATGAGACCTTCTTATCCTAGGCTATCGATTTACCTGCAGTCTAGACCTAATGGGGTTCCGTGAGCTCCCGAAAAGATCATAGTGGCGACTTCTCTAATTGGGCTTTGAATTTCTAGACTCACTCCCTAAGCCAAGCATACTCACACTATGCAACAAACTAAAGACATTCAATGTCCGTACAAAGGGCACGTGGGCCTGTCACAAAAGCCCCAGGTCCCACAGTTTGGCGACTTCACTTGGAGATTCCCTTAATTTTAAGGGAGAGTGGACGAAACTCAAAAGGTCTCGAATTTCATAATTATAATATCACATTTTCTTGTTAGGCATAATGCATGCAATACCCACGTGAGGATATTTGCTTTAGGCTTCACGTCTTTTAAAGTATGTTGTATTCTTGAGACACCGCCGGGGGGGACTTTTGTTAAGGATGGTTAGGTGACTTAACTAAGGCCACTCCTTAATCGAAATCCATACCAACCATGACGCGTAAATCATATGACCTATGTGATCCAATAATGGGTGTCCCACTTGGATAACCACTAAGTTGTGGTGTGGATAGTTGGACACACCCTAGTCATGATACCTTTTGGACACCTTAAGCCTTACTTGTAGTTTCCTCCATAGAACCTTGGCTAGGTATGGACTTGACCTCATGCATAGGTGTGCTATGTGCGACATGCCACAGGTTTGCTTGCTTGTATAAATGTTTCAAAGGAATCTAGCCTTCTCATGACCGTTTTCACCTAGAGAGTCACATATAGACCATGGTTACTTATTGTATGGACTAAAGTTACATATAGAACCCCGTAGGTTGCATCTCCCATTCATATTGTAAAAAGTATTCTCATCGTCCAAAAAAAAAAATGGGAATGATGAGATACTATGCATCATACACTCATATAAAGTTAGAAAGCAACCATGATAAGGTCATCCATATGAGTCTAAAAACAAATGAAAATTCTAAAAGTTCGATATCGCAGGATAGGTTGTGCACGAACCCGACAAACAAACCCTCTTGGTTGGACTAGAGAACGTGGTACAATGCTAGTTCGAAGGGATACTCCGGTTTACGATCAACAATAGGTGACCAAGATCTCGCAAACAAGGTTGACGAAGTGATCGCTAACTTAGCTCAATTGACCCAAGCTTTTGGATCAATGACAAACAAGGTGAATAACCTAGAGCACATCAAGTACACTCCAGGACATGGAAAAGGTAGCTAAAAGGGTCAATGATCAAGATGCTTATTTTGACCCCGCAAATCTCAATCAGAACTTAATTGACACTTCACCGGAAAAGTTCTCCATCATTGAACTTCCAAAGTTCAAGCCCACTGACACCCCTACTTATTTCTTAAAGGGTTTTAAGTTCTATATGTATTTGAAGAAGATCAACCCAAAGCTCTAACCAAGGATCTTCCCCATTACTCTCAAGCTAGTGTGCCAAAAAGTGTTCTTTTCACTTCCAGACAAGGATACCGCAACTTGGGAGACATAGCTCATGCCTTCATGACTCGCTACAAAGGCAATACTCAAGCTAACACTTCTCAAAGGGAACTCAAAAACCTCAAGAAAGGGGAAAAAGAAGGGTTTACTACTTATCTCTCTCGCTGGAGGGAGACAGTCGCACAAATGGTGACTACACCACCAGAAAAAAAGCAAGTTAAGATCTTCATTGCTAACATTCTCCCCAAATACAAGAATCATCTAAAA
>PYUH01004047.1:118482-194552 GCA_016808085.1 Suaeda aralocaspica
AACGGAGAAAAAAGGGCGCCTAAAAACCCAAAAAAAAAAAAAAAAAAAAAAAAAAAAAAAAAAAAAGAAAAAAGAAAAAAAACAAGTTAAGATCTTCATTGCTAACTTGCTCCCCAAGTACAAGAACCATCTCAAGTAATTAGGCCTAGACACCTTTGAAAAGGTCTATCAAATTGGGATTGAAATCGAGGATGACCTCAACAAAGAAGGTGGCAAAGGTAGATGGAACACGAATCAGAAAATAATCTACTCAAAGGGGGCATCCACCTCCAATAATGCCAATGCCGTGTGAATACACTCCCTTGGGTATGATCTATACCCAAGTGTTTGAAAGGCTTCAATCCAAAGGCAAAAAACAATCCCGTAGGACCCAACCCGGATCTTGCTTCTGAAAAGAGATCTTTAATATGGGACGCCAATATATACTGCAAATACCATCAAGGCAGGGGTCACACCACCGAAGAATGCTGGACCTTGAAGAATCTCTTGCAAGATATGGTTGAAGATGGAAGACTTCCAATCCCGCCAGAAGGAAAGAAGCTTAACATTCAATCAAACCCACAAGCTATACTCATGATCGAAGAAGATAAATTCTTCTTTGATTCAATTACTTTAATCACATCTACTGGATGAACTATCCCTCAAGACATCCTTTCCAACAATGGGGCTACACCAAAGATCTTTGAAAAAGGTGAAAAGACTTCCAACGATCTACCTCCATCCAAAGATCCATTTGCATGTGACTTTTGGAAGAGAGCTCAAATTGAAATGATGAATACAAGGTGGGATAAACCTATCAACAATCCAAGATGCTATTTTCGTCTTTGTAAGTGGCATTTCAACGAACCCCAGATACTTGAACTGCTTATCCCTATCATCGAGCTTCCCATAAAGCTCATAGAAGACATTAGGGAGAGGCTTGATATTAAGAGTCTGGGAATGAGTTTGATGGTCAATAGATACTAAAATACGAACATCAACGAAATGGTGCATAATCCTTCTATTTGGGAAAGACGCATCAAGTACCATCGACTCATTAAACAACCCTTTCCATTGGTTCCACTTATTCCTCAATATCCTCCTGCCTATAATATACCCGAGGGTTTCTATTGCAAAGAATGGGAAGAATACAAATTGTTATGCCACGAATTTGCGAACAACATGGTCTTCTCCATCAATGCGGTCGAGAAAGATAAACCATCTTTCGACCCCCTTGGCTTGATCACTCCTTTAGGGCGATCTGCCTCACAAATAGTCATCTCCTCCACTCCCTTGGAAATTAATGGAATATGGGATAGCGATGACAAAGACGTGTATGCCGGGGATGGTGTTCAGCCCACCTACTACACTCTCGTAGAAGAGGACAGTGACATTGCCGAAATTCTAAGGCCCTTATCACCTCCTAAAGACAATAAAGTTTAAATTCTCACTCGAGCCGAAAGTAGCGTCCAAATTACTCCGCCACCTTCTCCACCTCAAGAGGAGGATAGTGTTATTAAACAATTAAAAAGAACAAAGGTCGATGTCAATGTTTGGAAACTATTTGTCTCCTCAAAAAAAAGCATAAACAAGCTCTCCTTAAGCTCTCACCGATCTAGACATGGCAACCGACACCACTCCAGATGATTTGGTCAACCTCATAATACACGAGCAACAGAAATCATCCATCACTTTTTCTGATGAAGATGTCCCAGCTGAGGGGATGAGCCACAACAAAGCCCTCTACATCATTGTAATATGTAGATAACTTAATATACCTATGACTTTGATCGACAATGGTTCGGTTATTAATGTGTGTCCCTTAAGAACCGCTCGGAAACTTGGGGTGATACAAAAAGAATTTCGCGCAAACAATCAAGCCATTCGAGCTTATGACAACACAAGGAGACACACCATGGGAGTCATATGGCTTAACTTAATTACGGGACCAATTGAGAAGAAGGTCAAATTCCATGTAATGGACATCGAAATCAGCTTCAATCTCCTCTTAGGAAGGCCATGGCTACATGAGTTAGGGGTGATCCCTTCCACTCTCCATCAAAAGATCGAGTTCATGCTAGAAGGAGCCGTGATCACCATTAATGCCTCTCCTATGAAAATCCAATTTACCGATCAACCCATCATTAACATCGAACATGATGCTAGAGATGAAGACTTATGGGGATTCTCCATTGCCACCATTGAAAAAGGAGACAAGGCTCCTTTTAACTTTGATTCTCATTCGAGTTTGGTAGTCAACGCTCCTCTTTGCGATCAAGACTACTTCCCAAGAATAAGCATGGAATCAAGAAGGGCCCTTACCACCGCCCTTTTTAATCTTCAACCCAAAAACAATAGATGGATTGGGATACATCCTTACTCGAGAGGACTACAAGGAGATCCAAAAGCAAAAGATGGCAAAAAAAAAGGATGGAGACATTGAAATCCGCCCTTACACTCTTACGTTGAATAGCAAGTTTCTGAAGGAAGGGGAGAACTTCCCCTACTATGAGTTTTCGGAACCATTTAATGGCGATGATGGGAAAGGTACCCTGGCTTGGAGGTCTTTGCTAATTGTTGCTTCATGGAAGGAGAAACTCCCCCAATTACTAAAGGAAAATCCAAACCGGATAACCTTAACACACTATGACTTGGCCCTTTGGATTGAAACGTACCCCACCTTTGAAACAAAAAGTTTGTATGGCTATGAACGCTGAATCTTTCGATCCCACCAAGCTCATCACTTCGGAAATTCAAGTCATTAAAGGATGGCTCAAGACTGTAAAGATTACCACACCGGAAGGGAAGACCATGAATATCACTGTAGGAGAAGGCCCTATGTTCGATGAGTCTGAATTTGGGTTCGAGTTTAGTGACATAGCAAGTCTTAAGATCACTAATAAGTTTGTCAAAGAGTCCATATCCCCTCAAGTGTTTGCCTAAAAGGCAAATTTCGATGTCATGATTACTGGGTTCAATAATATGTCTTCATTTGTTTACTCTTCATCTCTTTATTTTCCTTCTAACTTATATGATTGCTCTATTTCACAAACCGAAATTCAAAACGACATTGAAATAATAAAGGTTGTAGAAGAACATGAGATTTAAACTCCAATAATTGAAGAAACCAAAAAGGTTAACAATTCTGATAATGACACGCCAAGAGAATTGTAAATTGGCCTCACACTCAATCCTCAAGAAAGGGCTAAGCTTATAGCAACTCTCACAGAATTCCGAGATGTATTAACATGGTCGTATGAAGACATGCCGGAAATCAATCCAGAAATAGCTAAACACACCATCCCTCTAAACCAGGGGGCAAGCCCATCAAAAAGAAGCTTAGGAAAATGAAACCAAATGTCCAACTAAAAATCAGAGAAGAAGTCATCAAATAGTGATAGGCCGAATTCATTAAGGTGGTCCAATACACTTACTGGGTTGCTAACATCGTTCCTGCACCAAAAAAGATGGGAGAGTTGGAATGTGCATGGACTTTCGAGACATGAACAAGGCCAGTCCGAAAGATGATTTTCCACTACCCCATATTGATGTTCTTGTTGACAACACGGCTAGTAACACCTTATTCTCCTTCATGAACGGATATGCCGGCTATAATCAAGTTAAGATGGAAGAAGAAGACATGGAGAAGACAATATTTACTATTCCATGGGGGTTATACTGTTATACGGTTATGTTGTTTGGCTTGAAGAATGCTGGTGCCACATATCAACGTGCCGCGACCACACTCCTCCACGACATGATACATAAAGAAGTAGAGGTGTATGTCGTGGATGACATGATAGTAAAAACTAAGGAACGGAGTGAACATACTCCTGCCCTAAGGAAATTATTTGAAAGACTTCGGAGGTCCAACCTTCATTGAGGATGTTTCTTTGGGTTAAATCCTTTCTTTTTCGCCAAGCGATGTATCGAAATTGTTGGGTTGAGCCCTGGCATTTCCTTATAACTCCAGGCGAAGACATCTTTATAATTAGATAGCAAATTATGGTATTCTTGCTCCTCTTCTTGAGAAAGATGAGCATTAACATACATTGGTTGAGGATCTTCATAACTCTTTAAGTTTAGCTCTTTCAAATCAGCCATTGTAATTTGCCCCCCATCTTCCAATGTTTTTGGAGATTCATTGGTTTTAGCTTCTTCCTCCAAGTAGGAGAATTCTTGCACTGTGAGGTGATGAAACGCAACAATTTGTTCTAACTCCTCACTTGGTTCATCTTCCTTAAAGATGACAACAATCTGACCCTTGGCCTTTAGAGGTTTTCGTTTGGTGAAATCAACTTCTTGTTTCTGTATCATCCTAAATGGAATGACGCTCCTGGTGTCATACTTTCCCTTAACACCACCTGTCTTGGAATCATCTTCCTTGGCTTCATTAGCTTTACTTTTCAAACGACTAAAGACTGATTGTCGGGACGGCTTTTGAATCTTAGGCGTTGCCCCAATCTTGTTAAAGACAGATGGCTTATCCCTTATGCATAAAGCCTTTGGACTTAAATATAAGTTTTTATCATTTTCTTTTACAACAACTTCGTGTCTGCCTATCTTGTCAAATACAGAAGGGCGAGCTTTGGACCTTGATGGATCAACCCTATTAGATATAGAACCACTTGGTGGTGCGTCATTGTTTTCACCTTCACCTTCATCCAGTTCCATTGATGTGATGTATTTCATGGAAGAGGTATTTGCCTTACGCCCGACAGTGATCTTGACAGGCTCGGAAGTTTCAAGACCAAGGCCTACTCTAGACGCATTTACTACTAAATTGTTGAAGCATCTTTTGCGTACCATTGAGTCCATTTACCTTAACTTCAAAGACCTTTCCCATTGGTGTAGGATTTTCAAAATCATACACGATTTTTCCAAGAGCTTATATGCTTTTGAGTCGAACTTGTCTTTATTGAGACCTTGGTTTTTTTAACTTTCAACCCACTTGAAAGTCATTGTCTTTGAAATTCGACTTTGATTACCTTTAGGCAATGGTAATACAACTTCTTTATCTTTCAAGTACTTAGCATAGTTTTAGCCTTTTGATTTTGTATATTCTCAACTTGAGCATCCTGACATAACACAAATGGCGACTCGCCTTCCTTGCGGCGCGACTTGGGTACATAACGGAGTATCGGAGTTGTCTCTGTCTTCTTTGGAGGAAGGCTTTCAACTTTTTATTTGGCCTTCTCCTTCGGAAGAATTTTCTTCTCAAAAAGGAGTCGAATTAGTGATCTTTACTGGTGTTGGAGCATCAACCATTGTTTTGTTTTTATTTTTGTCCGTTGAAGCAATTTGAGATGTCAATATCTCAGATGACGTTGTTTCGTAACTCTCAAAGAATCTGGCATCAGCAAAGTAAGACTCTGCTCTAGTGAAGGGCTTGACATCTCCATCAATCTTCCTTAGTTCTCCACGATAGTACTTTAAGCATTGATGGAGGGTAGATGCAACCACACCATTTTCGTTCAAACAAGGGCATCCAAGCAACATTTTGTAAGAAGTTTTAGCATCAATCACATGAAAAAGAGTAGGCATTGTCAAATCACCCATGGTGAGATCGACACGAATTATGCCGATTGCACGCTGACTCTCCAAATTGAATCCTTGTATCATAATTCGACTATAGGATAGTTCTGCTACTGTTACCCCCAATTCATTCATTGTGGACTCAGGCATGATGTTTACAGCCGACCCACCATCTACTAGAATACGACCAACCTTTTGACCCTGAACGAATCCTGTCATAAATAATGGTCGATTGTCCAGCTCCTAGAATATTTTTGGCATTATTCCAAATCCAAATCCATTCCATGGATACACATTTCTACAACAAAAGTTGCAGTCAATCTGTCCTTGCACTCAAGACTTAGAGCGCGCCATCGACTAATGTAGTCAATGACATGTTCATCTTGCCGTTGTGTAGTGTCGATCAACTCAACCATGCTGACAACACGCCTGGTGCTATAGAACCTAATCAATCTCCATTTTCTCCCAACTATCTATTGATTGGAGGGAAAGATCAGTATATCAATCAAAGGCAAACCCCTTGAGAGAACAAACGAATTGTTTGACCAACAAGTCATTGGTAGTACCAGCATTGTTACATGTCTCAATGAAGTGTGCAACATGTTTACGGCTGCCCTTAACATCAAATTGATTGAACTTTGGTGGTTGATAACCATTTGGCATGCACAACTTATCAATACTTTTTGTATAAATTTTCACATAACGGTGATCCTCCTTACTACTTACACTTATTTGATTCTTGATTGTTTCAGCTATCATGTCTTTAATTTGTTGAGCAGTAACTAAAGCATTCTTGGGATCACCAGTTTTGTCTTTCTCATCCTCTGAATTGTCCTCAGATTCAGATTCATCCTCCTCACTTTCAAATGATTCAACAGTTTGCTTCCCAGTCTTCTTCATCAGTTAAGCAATTTGTTCGTTTTGCTTCTTAATTTCATCATCCTTTTCCTCTCCATCTTTTATCAACTTGCTAATAAGAGCATTCATGTCAACAAGTTGTTCCTCCTTAGTTCTATTTTCATGAGTCACCATGACAAAGGCAGTGTCTAGTTGCGGTGATTTACTTGATTCCTTGAGCACAAAAAGGCTTAGAGGCGATGATAGAGGAGAACTACTATCAATTTCAGAGTCAACCTCTAAATTTGGGTTGTAAAGGAGAGTTTGACCTGTATCTTTGACTCGGAGATATGGGCGTGGACTTTTTTGATGACTTGGAAGTCTAGTAAACTTTTTTACCCAATAAACATTTTATTTGGACTAATAATATAATCGGCCTAAATAATTTAATTATGACCCAAATTATTTAATTAATTTGTATATTTAATTTAAAGGGCTAAATTAATTAAATTGACCAAACATTTAGTTTATTAACTCAATTAATAAATTTATACTCCCTCCGTTTTTTTGGATGCAACAATTTCCCTTTTGGGAAATTTGGCATTAGTTGCAACAATTGACTTGCTTTCCTTATTTAGCAAAGTTTATCATATGAAATGACTATTATACCCTTTATCTTCATCCACTACCGCCATCATTCTTTTACATCCATCATCCACCCTGCCACCCTTCTTCATCCACTATCCAGCCTCACCACCACCATTCTCAATCATCATCCGTCTTTATCACCATCCCCACCACCACCACCACCACCACAAAAGAATCAATTTTCGTCTTCGAGCAACACACCCCCACAATCATCAACATCGCCCCATCTTCGTCTTCTATCGACACAACCACCGCCCCCTTACCTTTTCGTCTTCCCAAAAACAACCACCACCATCAACAACTACCCCTTCTTTTTTCCGTCTTCCAATGACTCACCGACCATGACCCACCATCAACTTCTTCCACCACAACATCAGCTTCTACTCCTTCCACCACCACTGCGACGGTGCCACTACCGATTAACAAATTATGCGATCTAACACTAGTCAAAATTTTCTTCACACTTAGTTTTACCACCACCAACAGAACCTTTGATATGCTTAGATCCAACAAATCACCATAATTATTTCAATTGAGATTCATAATTCGATTTGCGGTGGTTCAATTTGCGATTTGGAGTTCGAATCTTAAGTGGTGGTTCAATTTTTTATTCACAATGCGAAACTATGGAGTTTGTGGTTCAATTTGCGATTCGAGTTCAACTGATGGTGGTTGTTGTTTGACTTCTGGGTGATGGTGGTTGCGGTTTGACTGTAGGTGGTCGTGGTTGAACTTATGGGTGACGGTGATTGCGGTTCGACTGCAGGTGGTTGCGGTTCATCTTATGGGTGGTTGGTAGTCAACTAATCATCGTGGTGTGAATGTGGGTAGTGGTGGTGGTCGTTTGCTGATGGAGGTTGTTCGGTTATAGGGGTTGTTGGGTGCTGGGTGATGGTGGTCGTCTATGAAGCACGAGTACCTTTATGAACTTGACGAATCCGTACTGGGGTCGTTTTGGGGACGGGGACGCCTGAAAAACGTCCCAGGGTCGGCATCATTTGGGCGGGGACGGGTGTGCTACTTTGGGGAAGTTTCGGGGTCGGCTTAGATACAAAATAGAAGTCCCCAACCTTTTTAAGACAAAAGTCCAAATGCAAATAAGAGCCCAAGGCCCAACATTATTGAAATACCACTCAAAACCAAAGTCTAGGGGTTATTGTTTGACAAAGTACTTCACCGACCTTCTTACCTAGTTACTCCTCTAGTCATCTTCAATTTTCTCCATCTCTTTTATTCCTTTTACTTCACTGAATTTATTACTCCTCTACTCTCTTTCAATTCTCTCTAATTGTTCACTCAACATTTATCTCTTTTAGTCTGACTTCTTCCCTCAACATTCATTATTTGCTTTTCTTTTCACTCGACATTCATCAAATCATCAAATAAAAAGTGTCAGGCGACAGCTAGTTGGACTGAATTCCAGGTGAAATTTGAACATACAACGGCGAGTTTGAGGGAGACCACGACAACCATGAATCGGTTAATGATAATGTTGTACTTTAAGATAATGTTGTATTTTAACGTTTTATGAATTAACTACTACCTCCGTTACTTATTATTTGCAACGATTTGACATAAAGTAGAGAGGAAAAATGTCTAATTGTTGCAAATAATAAGTACCTGAGGTAGTATTATGTTATTGTTACATTAAAATATTAAAGACTATTGTATTTTAAATTATTTTGTGATTTTTAATTGTCAATTCCTTGCCGTCTCTGTTTTTAGAAATTTTGATTTTGCCGTTTTTGGTCCCCGTCCCCGTTTTTTACCCTGTTTTTGAACCCGTGCAACCTAGGTGGTCGTTGGGCTAATGGTTGTTGGGTGATGGTGGTGGTTAGAATGTGATGGTATTGGTTGGAAATACAACAATTACATAAGGGTAAACTAGTAAAATAGATGCAATTGTTGCAGCTAAAAAAAACGAAGGGAGTATAATTTTTTGGGACTTTAATAAAATTTCGGTGTCTACAACACCAATAATCCATCATGAGGTAATGTATATATTGATATTAGTTAATAGTTGGGGGAATCATGAAACCAAATACAGAAACTTCAATGAAAGCTCAAGGTGGAGAAAAGTTTTGAAGCAAATACAAGACTCTACAGCATGCACAGGCTTTTAATAGCAACAGCTGACCATAAAACAATAAACACAATCTAGATTGCTGAAAAACAGTGATCAAGCAATCACTTGCTAGAGTTGTAAGCATTGTGTCCATCCTGACGGTCAGCTTGCCCCTTCTCTTCAACAACTTCTTGCTCTGAGCAGTGGCCACTGACATTAGCATCTCAATTCTGCAGTTGACATCCATTTGCTACTGATAGTAGACCACTTGGAGCATTTAGCTCTTCTATAGCATCATGTTTTGCAGACTTGTGGTGGTGAAGGTCAATTTTTTCATGCCTGCCTTGTTTACCTGCTTCTACACAGCTATCATCAGACGATTTCCCAAAACACCGGCTCCTTTTATCATGACTACCGCCATCAGAATCAGAAGACTCCACACTTCTTTTATGATGCCTACCAACATCAGAATCTAAAGCGACATCGCACGATCTTCTGTGCTGTTTGTGTTGTTTCTTGTCACTTGTATCATAAATTTCATCATCACTACAAAAATCCGAGTCATTAGACCTAGATTGACAATGACGCCTATAATGCTTTAAACGGAATTTCTTCTTAACATCCTCCTCTTGGTAGTCAGAAGAATCAGTACCTGATCTCTTGTGGCGTCTGTGGTGCCTTTTCTGAAAACTCTTCATAACAGCATCTTCATTAGAAAAGTAACCAGAACTAGAATAATCAGATCTGAAGTTATGTCGACTGTGCTTTTTGTGAGAAAACTTATTTCTCCGCTTGGCCACTTCAGAACATCTATCACTATCATCACTTCTGTCACTCAAGTCTAATGAGTGCCTCCTTGACTTACGCTTAGATTTCTTCTCCCTCTTCTCATCTCCAGAGTCTATCTTATAGTGCCTCTTATGTTTTTTATGGGACCTTTTTCTGGATTTTCTGCTCCCATGACTGCTGTCACTGAGACTTTCACTGTCAAAATTAGGCACTGATTTTCTTTTGTTCTTTTTTGCCAACTTTGCCTTCCTTTCTCTGGCTTCAGCATCAGCTTTCGCCGCCATAGTAGCTTCTAGTTTCTGCTGCCATTTAAGTGGGGCTTCTTTCCTCTCTAGAACTCGTTTTTTTTTCTCCTCAACCAACTGAATGAACTTCTTCGAATCCATTGGGACACAAAAACAATCTCAAAAACTGCATTTTGGTATGAAGATGCAGGAAGTACATCTCATAAAGAGAAAAAACCAGGTTAGTTCTTCTATCCATAGAACAATAATGGAGTTGAAAAGTAACAAGTGAATAAATGGTTGTTTGTCATGCATTCATAATTATGTTGAAAAAAGATCAATACAAAATAACAGAATGCAAATACCTAAAGCACAGCAAATCTTAATAGCCATCAGTATTATTTCAATCAATATAGCAATACCATAGTCCTGGATGTCTAATTCAAGATTCAAGAAGAAATTTGTGCATGTCTAGATACTTTCGGTAACCTTTTACATTCATTTATAAGTTGTGTTGCTAAAATTTCGAATTCAACTAAGAAAATATTGCATGTAATTAAAATTTTGAGTAGCCCCTTGATTAATGTAAGTGGTTACAAAAATTATAATAAAGGCTGATAAAATTAGGAGAAATTACTTGTGTTCATCACAAAGCTATGGTATAATTTGCTTATGTTTTGCTAATATACATATATATACTACGTAGTATAGAGAGAGAGGGGATCATCTGAAAACTGATTTCACCATGAAAACCACAAAAGAGGTACATTAGACTAAAGAGGTACATTAGAGGTATAAAGGGGTACACATACTTCAGTGATGACGTTTTCATAAATAATGAAGATTTTATTGTACATGTACCTACACCACTTTAATTTTAATATGTACCACTTTAAATCTTATATGTACCCCTTTTGTGTGGCTTTTTACAGTTTTTAATAAACTTAAGGTTTTTAGTGGATCCCCTACTATATATATATATATTATAAAAGTGGGACTAGGTATGTCTATTGTTCATTTGAACAGTGTGATGACTTATTTGCCCTTCAAATGTCAGCATAATATCGCCCTATTCCCCTTCCTGACTTGATCCGTAATTTCAGCAAAAACTCAATAACGCTACCCTTCTATTTCTCATCCGCCATCATCATCCTCTTCAATGAAGTTTGCGAGCCTTGCCCTCCTCTCTCATATTTTTCCGAATATCACTGCTGTCTCTCTTCTCTTGACTAAACACTCTCACTCTCTATCTAACAAAACCAAACTAAACCAATTAAAATAAAAATGCGGTGAAGGAAGATTGGCTGTAGCAGCGCAAGTGCGATGAACACACTAAATGGGAAAAAACTGGAACGCTGTAATGATCGAAGGAGGTCACAACGGTTTAGTGGCAGCAGCTTACCCAGGACATGGCAGATTATCAGTGTCCGTGCTTTAATGCCGTCACATCATAGGTGGCACCGCCATCACGAAGCTTATCCATGGGTTTAACTGTTTAAGTTTTCAGGTGTAGATAATTGATTAATTAATTTATCTAAGTTGTTGTGATGCGATAATTGATGACGGAATGATAGAGAATAAGAGTAGGATATGCATGGAATCAAGCTGCGGAAGTTTGAAGATGAGTCCATCTTTTGTTAGGGCCTGATAAGGAGCTTAATCATTCTGAGACTTCTATGTTATCCGAGCAAGTGCTGATGCTTATCCTAGGTATCCTACCTTTTGTGTTTGCTTTGATTGTGTTCTGCAATTCTGTTTTGTGAATGTGAGTGCAAAATGCAAATGTGATGTTTGTCCAAAGATTGATTAGTTGCTAGTTTTTTATGATTATTAGTAGCTGATTTTATTTAAGAGAAAGAGTATTACGCCATCTAGTTTATTATGGTGTTTGGAAATCGGAATTTTTTCAAGAGATGGATAAGTTCTGAAATCATAAGTTCTGAAATCATAAGTTCTTGTATGATCATTCATATCTTATTTGAAAAAGAAATTGTCCTGAGTCCATGTTTTGTTTGGAAATTGAGATAAGACTTCAACAATTATGAGTATTATGTTTTTGCAGAGTACTATACCTTGAAAATTGAGGCACCTACATAGTTGATCACTAGTAGTACATTGTTGGTTCGGATGTTTCTATAGTCAATGATGGTCGTGCATATTCATTCAAATAGCTTGGAAAAGGCCCGTAAAAGAAGCTTGCAATAAATATGTCTAATTTTGGTTTTAAAGGCCAGGTTTCATCTGTTTGATTTTTTCCATGGACGCATGTGCTTAAAGCACGATGACTGTAGTTGTAGTGAAACTGTTTTACATTTAGTTATCTCTTTCCTTCATCTTTGAGTTTAGTTTATGATTGAAATTTGTTTCTATACAATTTGAACTCTATTTTTGATTAATTTAATTTTAACACAATCATTTTTGTTCAATTTCTGATTTTGATGTTGGGGGTTGGGTTTGTATATGAATTAAAACTCACTATATTCAATATGTTAAGTTCTAAAGGTTAATTTTGTTGGTTTTATTTTCATAATAATTGTACGTGGGTTTCTGGTTTCATTGTCAATTGAGGGGAGGTTTTAATTGAACAGAAAACTATAATCTTGCAATAAGAATATTATCTAAACACCACCCATAGTAAAATCTAAAGACTTCCGAAATGCTTCAAAAGGTTCACAATACCTTGAATCTAAATCATTTAAAAATTTTCCAAAGTAAAGCATATTTTCAAGTATTCATTATGAGATCATTTATTCCACCACAAAGATGAGCTTCTTTGACAGCTACGTAGCTCTTAACCAATGCCTTAATCCAATAAATGTAATAGATTAAATTTCAAGCAAGTGATATGATGTTGAGAATGTGATGTAAGAGTCGGTGAAGTATTTCTGACACTAATAATTACCGTGTTTTGGTCTTTTATGCGGTAAGTGATAAACTATTCTAAAGTTAAGAGTGAATTGCTTGTGGTGACAAACTATTCTAAACTTCAGAGTGAATTGCTTGTGGTGACAAACTATTCTAAAATTAAGAGTTTGCTTGTGGTGACAAACTATTCTAAAGTTAAGACTGAATTTGATACAAGTATAGATGATCATAACTTCGAAGGTTTGATTAAAGCTGCAAGAAAGGATGCAACAATGGGAGGATTGATTGCTTATGGAGACTCAAGTCTAATGGGTGCATGTAAGATTGGAATTTGCATGTGCATGGTCACAAACACTTAGCATGGCACGCAAATCAAAGGAAGGAAATGGTTGAATGAGGAGAATAATTTGGTCTAGCCTATGGGTTTTCTGCCACTTCACTTGATAGGGTTTTTTCCATTTTAGGCTTTATTGTTTTGGAATCTTAGGTGTGTGCATCCATCATAATCCTCTAAAAGTCAAGGGAAATGCATTCTTGAAAGTTTATTGATTAAATTGAAAGGGTTATTTAACATTAGAGACAAAATCAAGAAAACAAACCAAAAACACAAGCAACAATGTGGCGGGATTTTTACGGGTGAAGTTTGTTTTTGAGCAACACGTTTTCCGTGTTCTTTAGAGGGAAAATTGAAGGATATTTTAGTTTGTTAAGTGTTAGGTTAGTTTCCTAAATTAGCTAGGTGGTTGCTCAAAAACACGGATAGCTAGGTGGTTGCACAAGGAGTTGATCAGGATTTTTGAATATGTTTTTGTTTGTTGTCAAGGCAAGGTTGTTTCTAGTATGTTTAGAATTTGTTAGGGTTAGGGCTGTACAAAGAATGATCTGGACCGCATCAAACCGCGGACCAAACCGTATTTCTGCGATCTGGTCTGGTCTACGGTCCAAAATTTATGCTCTGGTTTTTTTTAAGCTAGACCGTAATTTTTGCGGTCTGGTCTGGTTTTTTATTTTTATTTTTTTTAGACATGACCAAACCATAAACCGTAATTAAATATGGTTTGCAATTTTAGACCGTCAACCATAAACCGCATAAACCTGGTTTTCCATTTTATGATTGATTGATGGATGTTATATTGTCATTTTATGTTGTGGACTTGCACTTGGTTGTATAGGTAAACTTATCGTTTGTTGTGTATTAGCATTTCGCTCTTATAAAGTTATGCTTCATAAAATCTTTCAAGAATTGCGGTTTAACCGCAAACCGCACTAGATCAGACCGTTTAAAAAATTGTGGTCTGGTCTGGTCTAAAATACGGTCTTGTCCGGAAAACACCTAGACCGCAATTTTGCGATCTGGTCTAGTCTGGACCTCAGACCGTACCAGACCAGACCGTGTACACCCCTAGTTAGGGTTGTTAGTTGTTTGTTAGGATTTAGATGATGGTTATGACTATAGATACCCATCAATTCTATTGTAACAAACCATGTTTGAGATTGAATAAAAGTTTTATTTGTTTTACTTAAAAAACAAAAATTCTGTTTTTCCTTTGGGAGTTGGTGGAGATTTCCTTTATACTCTTGTGTGTGGATTGATTAGTGCTTTGAGAGTGCTTAGCCTTTAAACAAAGATTAATTAATCAACCTAAATTCATGGGTTTTGGTGGCTAGGCCTTTATAAATTCATGAGTTTAGTTTCAATACCCTTTGTGACTTTTTGTTTACACGAAAATTTACATCAAAAAGAGCTTAAAAGCGAAAACAAATCAAGATTCAGGCTGGAAAGCAAAAGGATTTTATTGAGTATCTGATTGGAACATCATGTACTATTTAAGATGAATAATAAGGTTTCCACTTTATTCTAGTTTTGTAAAGATTGTAATTTGGATAAGCGAGTTTCACTAATTTATTGTTTCCAACCATCTGCTTTCGTTCATAATCAACAATTATTATGTTGAAGCTAAATTAGTTTCTCTGCAAAATACTTTTACTTAAACAATTGAGCATTCAATTTTCCATCATGCTATTTTAGTTCATTTGGATGTGTTTATCTTTATTTGATTGGATGGATTCATCCAATTTCATGAACCTTAGGATACTAGTTTACCCGGTGATGAAATCATCAATTCAATCGATTTAGTGAGGTTATGAGGTTGTAATTTTTTTCTACTATCGATGACTACTTGGTGTTTTTTCAAGTCCACAAAATGCAATGATGATTTATATGTAAATTCTTGGAATTCCTAAAAGAGGTTTTAGTTTATTTGGTTCTATAAGGATTTCATGGCAGAATTGGAGACTTCTTATCTATGACCAGTGGGTTTGAAGCTGCAATGAAGTTCTATTGGTGGGACTACGAGAAATAGTTTGGCCAGTTTGTCATTCTCTACTTTTTTTTTAGGGTTTTGCCACTTTCAACATATATGCTATGGTTAATTTGTTTAAGAATTTTTCAACATTATACGCAATGAAAACTGTGGATTGGGTTTGTCGTGGTTAAAACAATGTGAGACTAAGAGTTGTTCATAAGTATTTTAGACTTTTGGCTAACAGTATTATCAATTTAGGGAAGCATCTAACATCTAGCATTCTAAGTAGGCTAGCAAAACATATTATATTTTGGTGAATATCTACTTCCTCGGGTTTTTTTTACTTGCTACGTTTAGTTTTTCGCATCTCCCAAGACGCAACTTATTAAATTAATATCTCAAGTTTTGTATAATAAAAAATTATAAAAATTATATTTTCGAAAAATATACATCAAAACGAATTAAACAAGATCCCATATGACTATGTTTTTCGTTACGTATAAAACACCAAAATAAGTCAAAGTTACAATGTGAATAGTGTCAAAAACCCTAATGTAGCAACTTAAAAAAAGACCGAGAGAGTACTTGATTTTTGAATTGCAAGGTACAGTTTTGTGAACAAAGTTTCTCATATTCATATTCACTATCAAAAGTTGTAAATACATCTAACCAAAGCTAATATAATGACTGATCTTTATTCCTTTCATGAAATTCTTTTATAGGGTAAATATGTAGTAAGTAAAAAAAATTAAAAAAAATGCAGGCCTGGGGAAGGGGGGAGTACAAATGACAAATGTCTGGAATGCTATGTCACAATACAAGTTCTATAACTTTCAATGACATGTCTACAATTATTATCTTCATTATTGTAGGTAATATGTATAATGACACTGATTGACAGAATGACAGATACCAGCTTCAATTAACCAGTGATGTTATAGCCAAATCTCACTAATCACCACCACAGCAGTACCAAGGTTTCTTAGAACTTGAGCAATCCACGAATTAATAATCTCGATGTATTATGGATTTCAAATGTACTGCAATTAGGTATATATCAGATGTGGAATTTGAAGGGTCCATTTTTTTATGATGATTATAATGTAAAAAGGTGATGTATCCTTAATATATTTAGAAAAGTGTGTTGCGCTCTGTACTTGATACACTTTATAAGTATGTATATACTTCAGAAAGGTGGATACATAATTATTCTATCACATATTAAGTTTTAATCTGGTGAGATTACTTCAGCTTTGTGTTGTATGTGAATGGAGTAGAGGTTGTATTTGTATGTATAAGCTATCATTGTTTGTGTTTTTGTTGAACTAGCCACAATATCAATTTCTCATGTACAAAGAGAAGTTTGGTCTGCACTTTGACAAATTTTTGTACTCATCTAACATTTACTCGCATAGTCGCATGAGACAGTAAGGACACATTAGGCAAGGTGTATAAAATAAAAGCCTACTTCACCAAAAAAAAAAAGAGCAACACAAGGAAAAAAGGAGACTCTTATGAAAAAGCAAAACAAAACTTTGTATATAGTAGAGGATTAAAAAGAAAAAGAAATGTAAACACTTGCAATTCAATGCTAAAAAAAAATAATTTACAAACATGTATTGAACATCATGTGTCACAACTCAGAGTAAAGAGCAACACTATGTTATTGTTATCATTTCAAATAATTTTCCTCTAACTTTAAGCAAATCAATTACCTTATTAGCCATAAAGTTATGGGAAATGCCACTTAGATCAAGCTTTAAAATGTTTATCAAAACTATTAAATGAACAACAAACAGCTGTGAAGTGTTGTAGATGTTGAACTTTTTTGTTGGTTTTTATTGGTTGTCAGTCAAACACAAATAAACTACTCTGTATTTCATAAACACTACGTAACACCTCCATAACAATTAAGTTGCAACAATAAATACTACCTAGCACTTCCGTAATAATTTAGTTGCAACAATATGACATTTTCCTTTTACATTGTTGCAACTTAATTGTTATGGAGGTAAGTAATATATAGAAATTATGTGAGAAGATTTTCATCAAATTTGGGAAACAAAGACCGAAACCTAAAATTATCGTCATCATATGAAGATTGACAACTAAATCCAACTGAGGTAGCAAGTACAATCATTCTATATATTGCAAGAAAAAATATTATAAATCAAAGAAAAACGAACGTAACCAAAACCAATTGTCAAAGATATTCTTATTAGGAAGAATTTGACTTGAACAAAAACTTGGTGGCGTAACTAAAATTTAAAACAGTCAACATAAAAAGCAATTAAGCAAGATATATCAACAAAACCAATAAGCAGTAATTGACTTACAATCAACGAAAATAAAAAAGGCATTATTAATTACAATTCATTGTAAACACCCAACATCAATCAACTGCCCATCTAAATCAATATAATACAATGAAAAAATTAAATACAACTAATATTTAAATAAAAAAAAAAACTTAAAAAAAATGAAAAATGAAAAACAAATACAAACCACATCTTCGTAATCTATAATCAAAACATTGATTACGGACAAAAAAGAAAAATCTCTATTATTCTTACCTTGTATAAGAAGGTTGATCGAGTAAGCCCTCGATGCCGAGCTCCGGTTGATCAACTAAGCCCTTGATACCGAGCTCCGCCAAATTTGATACGGTATAAAACCCTAATAAACAAAGTTGAATAAGATTTTTTAAAAATAAGCAGAACATAAAACTGGAGGAACAAAATTAATTACAAACCCTAATTATTCAAAAAAAAACAGAAATTGTAACATATTAGAATAAGAATGAATCAAAGTATCAAAGTGTTGATCAAATGTAACATACCTGAAAGATTACAGCAGTTGATAAAAGTCGGCACCGAGAAAGTAGATCTGAACAGAAGAAAAAAAAAATGATGGTTTCTACAACTATTTATTATTATTTATTACATTATATATACTTTATTAATTTTTATTTTTATATGGAGAGTGGTTCAACTTAGAGGTGATTATGGACGGAGTCGAGTTTGGACTGGGCTTGTCACCTTAGAAAAGGCTCGATAATTGTGCTCAGGCTGGGTCTAGGTTCAGACCTAGTTTTGTTGTCCAAAGCCCGTACTTTTGAAGCGGGTTTTTCGACCTTTTTAGGGTTGGGCCTAAAAAAATAAGCTAAATTTCTTAAATTTTAGTCATTAAAGTCCGCAGGAAAGTTGTAAAAATTGGGTCGAGCCTAACCCAAATCTGAGCCGGAAATATGATGCCCAAAACCCGCATTTTTTCGGATCGAGCTAAGGTTAATCACCTCTAGTTCAACTCAATGAAAACAAATTAAAGCAAAAATAAAAATAAGAGTTTTTCTACATTATGTCCGTGAGGTACTGGGTTTTCTAAATTGTGTCCTTCCAAATTAAAACTTCCACGTGATGCTCATAAGTTTCAATTAGTGTTATAAATAGGAAAAAATTGCTAGAAGAAACCTTTTTAAGATATTTTTTTGCCAACAAAAACCTTTTAAAAACTTTTTTGCCAGGAGAAACCTTAAACTAAATTTTTTTACAAGAAGAAACTTCGGAGCTATTTTCCGGTATTGACCATCGTTTTTCGGCGTTGACTTTCTTCTTTCTCCTACTTGCACTCCCTTTTTTCATTTGTTTTTTTCCAACAATTTCTTCCAAGATTTTCCCCACCTTCATTGATCTTCTCCTCTTTAAGCTTTCACACTTGCCTACCCCTTCCTCCATCCAAACCCGGCCCACGTTTTTGCATCTCTTTTTCATTTCTTTCTTTATGATAAAACTCAAATTCAATGATACCCATTTACAACTAAAAACTCCAAAAAAAAAAAAAAAAAAAAAAAATATCGCATGGCTTACCCATCAACAACAGTAGATTCGAAACCCTCAAATCTACTTGAATTTGTGTCAAAGTTAGGTAATTTAGCATTAAATTTTTTAATTCAAAGAAATTTCTCAAGAGGGTATTCCTCATTATCTTCTAATAATTTGTATTTTGGTACTCAAAACAGATTTAAATTTGCTAGTGGTTTGAATTTTGGTAAATTGGGTTCTACTTTGAAGAGTGCTTTGATTGGTTATAATAAGGCAATTAGACTTCATTATGATAGAATTCCACTTGGATTTTCTTCTTTTGGGATTAATTTGGGAAAGCAATGTTGTTTGTGATAATGAAAATGGTGTTTTGGATGATGTTAATTAGAAGTTATATTAATCGATTGAGGTTGAGTCACCTAAAAGACTGAAAAGTTGGAAGTTGAATCTCTTTGTTTATAATTGGAGGAATAAAATAGATGAAAAGAAGGGAAAATGGAGTGTAAATAGGAGAAAAAAGCAAGTCAACAACCGAAAACTATGGTAAATGCCGGAAAATGGCTCTAAGGTTTTTTCTAGCAAAAAAAATTTTAGTTTAAGGTTTCTCCCGGCAAATTTTATTTTAAAAGGTTTCTATTGGAAAAAAACTGATTTTAAAAGGTTTCTTCTAGCAATTTTTCCTATAAAATATTGATATATTGTGGATACCCATTATATTCCTTATGTATATAGAATATTCCGGAAAGTAGGGTTAGTTTATATATATAGGGTGAGGATCCTATGAGAACCTCACTTATATGAGAACTGTGAGAACTTTTCTCAATACCATTAGATAAAATACTATTAAAATCCAACGGCTACAATAAAACAAATATAAACCCTTACATTTTAGCTAAATGGTTGATAAGATTTTCTCACTCATCAAACAAAACCACGCCTCCTTCTCTCTCTTCTTTTACATATCTCTATCATTCTCTAACTTTTTTCACAGTAACAATGGAGTCTAATACTGAGAAGAATGCTGCGGAATCAACAATAAGTACGAACATCGGTAATTTTCGCTCTAAATTTGATTGAAATTTTGATTTTAATGTAAAATTCGTTCATTATGCTTAGTATTTCGTAACTTATGATCCGAATTAGCTTTATGCCCCAAATTATATCAAAGATTTGATTTTTAGGTTAAATATACGAATTTTAATGTTGTGCTCTTGCTTTGATTGTTGATTTTTGGTTCATAGGTTTAATTAGTAGTTCATGATAATTTTTGGTATTTCACGATAAATTTCATGATAAATTTTGGTACTTGCCTAGTGTTTACATTCTCTGTAGGCAATTTGGTATTTCATGATAAATTTTGCATGATTGCTAGATTGTAGTTCAAAATGGATTGTGACTTGTGAGACCAAGTATTTGATATGGTTACTTGAAAGCTTGAGGCTAAATGAATTAAAGAGTTCAATCAACATCGCAAATGCTGCTCCTAGTGAATATTAGCCTTCGATATTATCTAGATAACTAACAATTGTTATGCATCTATCATGTGTTGTTATTTAAAAGTTGTAGAACACCATGATACATTAGCATAACAAAGTTGTAGGAGATATGTGAGCTTAATTAACTTTGTGTAATTTTCATTTTTCATGCTTTAATAATAATTACTCGTTTACAGTGATTAGAGATGAACTATAATTACTCGTTTTTTTTTTTTTTTTTTTATGTTTTTGGTTCCTATAATTACTCGTTTACAGTGATTCACAGCTTCTAGTGTTATAGCATGTTAGTTTTCCATCAACAATTTATCAATAATACTCCTGTCCTTAATACGAAGAAAGCCTTTTATGATACAAAATACTTTTAGATCTTGTCTTACCTTTGAATTTTACCATAATGATAATCTTTATAACTCATAGCTGTGGCAGAAGCAATGAATGAAGTATGTGATAGAACTTTGGTTATGGAGATTGATGCAATTCAAGTTGAGTCTCCACGTCTTCATGCAAGTATGAAGTTGAATCTCATAATTGAATTTGTTAGTTACAGCTTGAAAATATTCTGGTCATTATGCAAGAAAATAGTTGGGAAATTAATAGTTTTGACAATGATATTCAGGTCATAATCCCTTCTTGCTGAAAATTTTAGATATTCACTTGCTTAATGTGAAACTTTAAAGTACTTTAACTTTGTTTAAGAAGTACGCTAATGTTTAATTGACAATACTTTAACTGCTATGAATAGTACCTTAACCTATGTATTTGTTTGATTAATTTTCTTTATTATTATTTTATGCATAGATATAACAATGACAAGATCTCCAATGCCTCAAACTACTCCAAATCATGCAAAAGAGTGGTACCCTGTTTGTGCAAATGATATAAAACCTATTGTTGGGATGAAATTTGAAAGTTTACAAAGTGGACTAGAATTTTATCAAAATTATGCAAAAAGGTGTGGGTTTAATACTAGAATGTCTTCTGTGAAAAAAAGAAAAAGTGATGGAGAGGTGTTGTTTAAGAATATTGTATGTAGTAAACAAGGTTTTAAGGAGACTCCAAAAGTTCCTGGAAAAACTAATAGAAAAAGAGCAATAACTAGAGTTGGATGCTAGGGTTATTTTTAGGCTTTGCAAGGAAGGTGGATATGTTGTTTTTAATTTTCATGAAGGTCATTCCCATGTGTTATGTACTCCAACCTCAATGCATCATATAAAGCAATCACGAAATTTAACATTAGCTCATAAGCGATATATAATTGATAATGCAAGGGCAAATGTTGGAGCTACAAGATCATATAGATTGATGAAAGAGCATGTAGGTGGGTATGAAAATGTAGGTGCATCTGTTGTTGATTTCAAGAACTTTCAAAGAGATGTTAGACAACATATAAGGGGAAAAGATGCTCAAATGTTGATTGAGAGCTTCAAAAGGAAAAAAGAAATGTGTAGCTCATTCTTTTATAGCTATGAGGTTGATGATAAAAACCATCTGATAAGGGTTTTTTGGGCTGACCTTGTTAGTATAAAAAATTATGCAGCATTTGGAGATGTAGTGTCTTTTGACACAACTTTTTCTAAAAATGAATATTGCATGGTCTTTGCTCCCTTCACGGGAGTAGATAATCATCAGAGTTGTGTTACATTTGCAGCTGGCTTAATAGCAAACGAAAGTGAAGAATCATTTGTTTGGCTATTTAATGCATTTAGGAGTGCAATGTCATACTATGACCCGGTTTGTTTAATCACTGACCAAGATCCGGCTATGAAGAATGCAATTGATAAAGTTTTTGATAAGGATAAAACTAAACACAGATTATGCATGTGGCACATCATGAAGAAGTTGTCAGAGAATGTGGGATTCACAATTGGTGAAAACCCAGACTTTTATAAAGAATTTAGTCTTTGTGTTTGGACCGAAGAACTTGAACCCAAGGATTTTGAAAGTCTTTGGAATTCAATATTAGAGAAATATGATTTGCTACGTAATAATTGGTTACAACACATGTTTGAAATTCGACATAGTTGGATTCCAGCTTTTTATAAAGATGTGCCAATGTCTGGAATTATGAAGACTGCTTCCAGATCAGAAAGTGAAAACAATTTTTTTAGCCACTTTTCTACTCCACATCTTACACTTTTTGAGTTTTGGATGAGATATCAAAATGCCATGGATGCTCAGAGATACAAGCAATCAAAACTTTTATCAGCTTGTAAAAACTCAATTCCATTAAGAAAAACTCCTTTAGACATAGAGATATATGCCTATGAGGACTTTACACACTCAATTTTTTATTATTTTCAATCTGAGTTGCTTCTTGCTTGTTTTGATTGTGGGTTATGAAGTATCAACAAGGTTTTTGACAAGGAGAGAATTTGTATAATAGATCAGAAGCGCAATAACAGATGGTATGAGGTGGATTACAATGGAACAGACAACACAGCAACATGTTCATGCAATATGTTTGAAAGAGTCGGCATCCTTTGTAGGCACATTTTGTGGGTATTTAAAGAAAAAAGGTTGAAATCTCTGCCTAGTGTTTACATTCTCTGTAGGTGGCAGAAAACTGCAATGAATATGCCTATATTTGATTTGGGTGGGAATCTAGTTGAAGAAGAAACCAATTCAAATTGGATGGTGTAAAGAAAAAAGTTGGAGACCTATGGTTNGAAAAAGTTGGAGACCTATGGTCTGAAATATTTTCTTGTGTGAGCCTTGCTGAACAAAATGAAGATTCCCTTAACCAACTTATTGAAGTAATAAGAAATTTCAAAGAAGATATGATTTCTAAAGGTAATTGTGAAAACTCTATTGAGAAATGTAAAGAAATGGAATCTCTTCTTGATTGCCCTATTCCAACTGAAGTCACTATTTTGGATCCAAATAAAAGTAAAAACAAAGGAAAACAAAAAAGGACAAAGGGGAAAAAGGAAGGGGTCTTAGAGCAACTTCAAAAGCCTCCTAGGTTATGTAGGACATGTGGAGAGATGTCAAATCATGATAGTCGCAACTGTCCGAAAAGAGTAATCAACTAAAATTGGTATGTTTTCTAATTTAATTATTGTGTACTATTTTTTTTTTCTTTATACGATTAATAGAAGTAGAATGAAATATAGAATATACTTTCAAATATCATACTTTTTATGTCTTTCTGACTAATATATTTTGGTCTTGCAGATTACTTGAAAGGTTAGATTTCCTACAACCTTATGCATTTGGTCTCGTTATCTAACAACATGAGGGTCCTCGTTGAAGAAAGAATGAATGTGCTTTGAGTGTTTGATTGTATTTTCTTTCATTTTGTTTCCTTTTGAGAATTGATGTAAACAATGTATCAAATTTTGGCCAGATACTTCTTGTATTGCTTAATAGTTCTTTTTGTAATGCGTAAGAGTACTTCTAATTTATGATTAGGGTACTTGTTTTGTTTTAAACTTCTATCAATGAATTAACATACATTCTAGCAGCTTTAGTTTGTTTAAAGGCTTTGAAAATTGTAATTCTCCGTACTTCATTGCCCACTTGTTTGAATGGTCTTCTCCATTATTTCTCCACTTGTTTAACTAAAGTTTTCACAAAAGGAGCCAAATACTATAGCATGAACATGTTCCAAAACACACTCTTTGAGCTTAATAACTTTTATACATCAAAACATGCTCCTTTCTACAATGATAAGAAGCATCGTAGAGCATCTAGTGAGAGTGACATTAAATTCCATAACATGAACAATAATAAAAATTGAAAAAAGGGGCTACAACTTATAAAACACTATGAACAAAGTGGAATACAAACTACATGAGATCGAGCCGCTGTCAATAAACCAAGTCCAAGAAATTAGCCAAGACCAGACCAAAAAATCATCATCACTATTATTGCTGTCCCAAAAAATCCAACAATTTCCATGCTGTAAAACATTGTCATTTTCTGCAAGATACTTGGAGTTCTGCAATGTTTTGTGAAGCAAATTTATTATATTAGGACCGTGAACAACACAACCATTGCAACCAATTTAGTCATTTCCAAACAGATAAATTGGTTCCCCAAACAAATCCTCTCATGAAGATACTAAAAAAAAAAAAAAATCCTACTTCATCATATAACCAAAAGCTACATCTAAGAATTTGAATACCAAGAACACGATACTTGATGGACGAGAAGCAAGAAGTATACTAATCACAAAAGATCGAAATTAGAACCATCAACCATGTAAGTAGTTAGCTAAAACAAGAAAGAACAACAACTAGAAATGCTAAGAATAGAAACTTTCTACATAATCATACTTCCTCGATTTTATATTTAACTAGTTTAATTATTGCATCAGGTGAAATAAGACTATCAACATGATCCTTAGTAATCACCTTACGCCTGTTAAAAACACCATTATTCTCTTTAGCAGATTCTAGAGCTTCTTTACTAGGGTAAACCAACTTGAACTCCAAGTATTCTAATATGCTTCACTACTAATCACAAGAATATTGTGTACAACATAGTTTATGCTGTTGCTCCAAAACATAAGTATTATATACAACATAATTTGACTCACTCAATTTACATGCCCCATGGGTAATGTTCTGCTCTGAAGTCTACACTAGTAGGGTCTGTCAAATTGAGCTATGAAGAATAGCTTTACACGGGCGATTCAGTATCACCGGTGATACGTTAAAAAAATTGGCTACTCCAAAAGTTCACATGTACCATCAAAGTGCAATGTAACTGGCAATTTAATGCCCCTGATGCAGTGATAAGCCAGCAATGGGAAAACTGAAAAGAGTGTATTTTTGCTAGCACCTCTGTTATAAACACTACTTATAATAGATGATATTGACCAATAACTAGATATATGAGTTGTCTTGGTTGCTGCTGACATCAAAAGGCTACAATGCAAAGCAAATTTAGAATCCTAATCTTCTTGTTACAAGCAATTAGCAACAACTTAAAGAGTAAAATGGGTTCTACTTCATATTATTAGCAATTCGCACTTAGCAATTTGTTACAAAACCAATTTATCAGAGAATATGCCACCTCAGCAAATGAGAGAATAACCGCATTAGAACAAAATGAATTTAGCTAGCAATATAGTGCCTCTAATAAAAGTTTAATGTACTACTCATAAAAGGTAAATGTTCTTCCTATAAAGAGTTAAAGTACTTTTAATTAAGGTTATTATTCTACTCATAAATTTAACAAGTCTCTTCTAGTTAGTTAGTCACTTACCTTTCAAAATTGCTTCCCTTTCAATTTTTTAGCTTTCCTCTCTATCTCTGCCTTCAATGTATTAGCCTCGTTTGTTAGCATAAACGAGCAATACTTTACCCTTAATTTCTTCAAAAATCCATCCTTGAAAAATATAAAGAAAAATTGAATTAAGAATCAATACAAAGAGTAATATTGGACGCTAAAATACAAAATACAAGATTGATGACAAGTAGAGAAACTTACAGTAACATCATTTAATTGATGCTCAATAAACTTTGAACATCCCTTAAATGTTTCCATGTACCGCATGAGAAATATTCCTCCATCAACTCTAACATCTTTAGGGATAGGCAAGTCCAACTCTTCAACTTTGAAATGTGTTATTGCACAAGGCCTTCGTAGCTTGCCACTAAAATAAGCTGATAATGCATTTACCTATAGATTATAAGTGATAAAATAATCATTAACCATAAGAACTATATACATTATCAACAAAAACCCATCAAAATATAATACAAGATTCAATTCATTTCTTAAAGGTAATAAGCATCAATTAATTAACACTTACCATTATTGTTAGTTGCTTATTAACAATAAATCTTCTTCTAGTCAATGTGATTATTTGTATCAGTTTTCGTGGAAAATTGAAGCACATTAAAAAAGGAGATTGAACATCTGGCATTGGGATAAACAACTGTACCAAAAAAATTGGAAATATAAATAAATCAAAGCTTGCAATCTTCAATGATATAAAAAAGTATGATACAAATATTATAAAGTTTAGCATAACAGTACCAGGTTTTGGGTGCTCAGTTTGCAGCCTCTGTGAGATGCAGCTTTGATTTTTGTAGCTATGCAGTTCTATAGGGTTTGGTGCTTGAGCTTTGGCTTGTGGTTGTGCTGTGAGGGTGCTTGGGGGTTTTTTTGTTGGTTTTTGTGTAGGATTGGCTGTTTTGGTTTGTTCAGGTTGCAGTTTTGCAGTTGTGAAGTTTATTCTGCACACTGACTCCTGTGCTGCAAGCTGCAAGTTGTGCAGTGCTTGTGTNGCATGTTGTGCAGTGCTTGTGCAGTGTTGCTACAGGGTTAGGCAGCCATTTGAATTGCAGGACTGCAGTGGAGTAGTTTATGGCTTATGTTTGGGGTTTATGCAGTTTTGGTGGAGGTTGGTTTTGGTTGTGGAGTGTGGCTGTCAGTTTAGAGTGTGAGCTGGTGTTTTCTGAAGGCTATTTTACTGTGCTTGGCTTTCTAGTGCAGTAATGCAGTAGTGTAGAAGTGAAGGTTTTGGTTGTAAGGCTGAATTCAGTGCTGGGTCCAGTTATGGAGTTTTGCAGGCTGTGTGAGTGCAGATGAGCAGGCTGGGTGCTGTGGCCTGTGATTTTTCTTTTGGTGTGTGGCCTGGTATGTTGGGGTGTGGAGTAGGGTGGTTGGTGTGTGGCTGTTTTTGCTGTGTGTGCTGCTGTAAATTTTTGTGCAGTGTTGTGGGTTTTGGCCGTGGTGTAGTGAAGGTGAGTGGGGCTGCAGTATTTGTTGTTGTGGCAGGTAGTTGCAGTTTTGTTATGCAGCAGGCTGATGTTGCAGGTTGTTGGTGTTGTTTTGCTTTGTGTTGTTTGGTTGTGGCTGTGGAAGGGCTGTGTTTTGGTGTGGAGGAAAGCAGCTGTTTTTGGTGCAGCTGTTTAAAAGTGGTGGCAAGCTGTTTTGAGGTATTGGTTTCAGTGAGAGCAGGCTGCAGAGCATAAAAAGCCTTAAAATATGTTGCAGCATAAAAAGCTAATGTTCTTCCTATTAAGGATAAAAGTACTACTGATAAAAGGTTAATTTACTACTCATAAAGGGTTAAGGTGCAACCAATAAAAAGGGACTAATTTTCTTCACATGATATACTTCATCCTATTTCTAGAATAATCAAGGTAAGCGATCGATTGACTATGAATTATAAAGTTAGCATGGTTCATAGATTATGGGTGAAATTTAGAGGAGATGCTAGAACTACCCAAATAGCAATAAACAAACTAATTAACTTACAAGCTGAACTTTAGTTAAATCGATATGTGTTGACACTCAACCAAAGTCTTGAAATTCATAAAAGTCCAAGTGTTGGAACTGTCATTCAAAAGCTAACAAAACCAAATCAAGATATTAAAATAAATACAAGCAACTTTTGAAAAATGACATGTAAAAAACTTAGAAGTACCATGTGGGGGCTTGGAGCAAAGTATCTAGAAGGAGACTTCAAATCTCTTTTCTTCTCACCCATATTCAAAATGTGTGACCATAAGTCAATCATTAAAATTGATATGCCATTCTCCGATGAAAGGGAAGATATATCATCACGAGTTATCGAAATGTATTGGTCTTGAAACATTAATTCACTATCACACAAAATAAAAACATTTCATAAGATTCCAAAACATCTTAAGTTACCAAAAGAGTCAGTAACAACATATATAAGAAGAACATCTAACATGTTAATTTTAAACAATAAAATATCAATAATTTTCCTTGATAAAGGATAACAACAAGCAAATGCCCTTACGTAAATACAACAAAGATAACACCAATTTGAAAGCAAATGAAAGTAATAAAATAAATGATATAAATCCTAGAAAACCACATAAAACAATTAGAGCAAACCATAAACACACTATAACTAGTGAAGTAAAAGAGACATCAAAATTCAGTTTATACCTTTTCTCTGAACCACCAAATGCCCAATCAGCAATATTCTTCTCAAAATGGCTAACATCCTTCAAAGCATTAATATTCCTAATTATATAAGGTGATTTGTAGAATAGCGATGGATTACATTCCCTTTTCCCCAAATCCTTTCTAGTAGCCGCATCTTCATCAATATTTAAACCAACACCAGACAAACGAGTTGAACGACGACATTGGGGTGAAGGTGGAGTCATTTGTGGTTCATTCAATGTGGTTGGAGCTTTCTTTCTTTTTTTGTTATTCTCTTGTGAACTATCAAGGCCTAAATCAAAGCTAGGAATTTCATCTACAACCTTTTTTTGTGGATGTTGATTTGAGGTTTTTACAAGTTGGTTTGAGGTTTGTGAAGGCTTATTTGAGGTTTTTGGAGGCTGAATTGAGGTTTGTGGAGACTGAAACAACCTTGTTGGACGCTGAAATGAGGTTTGTGGCTGCTGATTTGAGGTTTTTGAAGGTTGGTTTGAGGCTTGTGGAGGCTGGTTTGAGTTCAGTGAAGGTTGATTTGAGGTATTTTTAGGATGTTTAGAGTTTCCAGGTTCACCTGACTGACATTTCCCCTTTTGGAATGACAAACACATCTCATCTACAGCCTTTAGAAAATCTGGATCTTCAAAATAATCATACTCATCATCATGCACCCCAAAGGTTGAACTAGGATTTTGAGTACATTCTTTAACATCACTTTCATGGAAAACTTGAACTATCGAATTTGCTAAGCTTGTTAACTTAGCAACAACCTCATGCTTAGGAAATTGAATTGAAGCCTTGTCCATGGCATCAACGAAGTTGCTAAAGGCTTTTGACAGTTGGGTTGCAGCTTCTGCGACTTTTTGGATACAAACCTATAAACAAACAAGAAAACAAGTTATAATTATATAAAGAGTATATAAGCTTTTGGTACAAGTACTTTAACACTTAACCGGAATCACTTTAAGCTTTTATGAGAAGAACCTTCTAGCAAACACTTAAGCAGCAGCCACTGCCTCCTAGACTGCAGAGACCCTGCAGACTCTGCAGAATTGCATACACCAGCCACAGCAGCCAAACAGCAGTAGCAAATCAAAGAACCAGCAGCCAAACTCATATTTTGCCAGGTAAGTTGCTTTTCGTTGTTTAATTTTTATTTATTTTTTATCTTTTTTTGAATTAAATAATAATTCCCTACAAAGTTTGGCATCTTATTCTGTTTTATTGTAAAAAAAATTTCAGATTTAAGTGGCAGCTAAGGTAGTTGTCATTTGTCAAGACACTACAATGAAGCTTAGATGTTAACCAAAATTAAGCTGAAATGGCTCCTAAAGAGACTGATTGATATAATACAACAATAAAACTACACCAAATAAAGATTTCATATGATCACAATAATCAGTGAAACTGCTACAGCCAATAAAAAAGATGGTTTTGTAAGCTATTGATAGTGAGTAGTGTCACTGTATTCAATGTTAGAGAAATATATTACCTTTTTTGGATTGTCACTTCCGCTTGTATTGCTATCATCTTCAGCGTGATTACTTACAACAACTAGCCTTTGATTCACATCGCCAGTGCCATATTCAGCTGCCTTGTCCAATTCAAATTTACGCCGCTCATAAATCTCCTTTCTTGTCCAACATCTTAGCAAAGGGAACTTTCTATTGGTAGAACGACCCATAAAGCAAACTCTGTCCATGTAACATAACTACAAATAAAATAAAATAAAGTTAAAATATGTAACATAATGAGATACTTTTAAAATTCAGAATAATTTCTTAAATAATAATATACCAATAAAGGTAAAATTGGCCCAGTAAACAGAGATGTCCCATCAGATGTTTGCCACTTTTCAACGGCATTTGCAAGTGCTTCCAAAGCATATTGCGACCAATTCAACGTTGATATTGAATTGACATCTTCAAGGCACTTCAATAACTTGTAATTTGGCATGCCTTTTTGTGATGATTTGATTAGTGTTGAAACCACAAATATCACAAAATTTCTTTTAAAATTTTCACCTCCATGTTTTTGCTCTTTCATCTTAGCCACTACATCAGATATAGTAACATTACTCCTATCCTTTCCCAAATGATTCAACCAATTTGTTACCAAGTCATTATATTCACGAGTTGTCTCCCTACTTCCAGCTTCTACCACTTTGTTTCCGGACTTAGGTAAGCCTAATGCTATATAGAAATCTTCAACCTTCACATCCAACTTAGTACTCTTCAAATTAATCATGCTTTTGAAAGGGTCAAAATGACGTAACAGCCATCGACATAAATCAGTAGGCAGTTCTTCGATATCAAGAAATAATAAACCAGAAAAGCCAATTGATTTGATATCATTAACTTGATCATCTGTTAACCCAGCTCTGATGAATTTGGTTAGAGGACTTGGTGACATTTTAGAAAATTGTTTGCCTTTAAAAGGTTGTATAGGTGGGCGCCTAACAGCTGCAAAAACAAAACACATTTAGAAAATTGCAAACATAAACATATGAATTGAAATTATACAGTTATACATATATAATGCCGAAATATATATTTATTAATTTTTTATTACCATTGGATGTTTCACCCCGTTCTACTTGTCGTGAACTATTCTCCTCAACTGTCATCTTGCTGATATTTTGCACTAACTAATTTCCTACAATGACATGAAATGCATAGCATTGAAAACATCAGGAGAAATATCTAATTGAACAACAACAATAAAACTGAAAATCATAAACACCAATCACAACAAAGAGTTCTCAACAAAATTACTCAAAATCATAGTATCATCCAAAGTAATAATACATTCACCTTAGTGATAATATATAAGTACTTTTAAACATTACAAGAAAAACTTTTAAAGACTACAAGAAGTACAATTGATATGATTTAATAGTTCATATTAAATGACACCTTTTCTATTCTTTTTTAATCTTAAAGAAGAAAATATAAAACAAAAACCAACCCTATAGGTAACAGTTAGTGGAATACTCAAATCAATTCACTACACTGGTCCTGATATGTATGAAGAACACTAATGACTAATTAATAGCACTTAAAAACTTTATGAATAGTATCCTAAAGTTACTATTAGTAAGAGTCGTACATAAATTAAAAAGGGAATAAAAAGAACCTCGTAGGAGGTACTATTAGTTTAAAAAACAACTCAATTTCATGCAAATTGAACAATTCATTGATTCACTTGTCTCAATTTCTGCTCTCGAAGGGTCAAATTGAACATACAACTTAGACAAATTGAATAATTTTGTTTAACCCAATATCTAGCTTCAAAATACTCCGTATTGTGGATGATGACAAACAAAATTTGGTGGGTTTTTAGTGTAAAGTAAAGTGGCTAAAATTTGATTGGATTAGAGTGTAGTGGTTTGTGATTTGAGGAGTAGACATTAGGTGGTTGTGAATTGCCCTGGAAATTTGATCATGTTGTACCTAATTGCAGAATCTTTAGGCTTTAGCTGTGTGCCTATGTCATTCGCGTCGAAATATCTAGAGGAGTGGGCTACTGGACTTTAGGCTAGGTTGTAAATTGCTTGGGGAGTTCTATATAGAAGAGTGGAGTAGTGGACATTATGCTAGGTTGTGAATTGCTTGGGAAATTCTAACATGTTTGCCTAATTGTGGGATCTTCAGCTATGTTGTTGGCGGCCGAATATTTTAGAGTTGTGTACTGATGGAAAGATCTTGTTCCTTGTATGTTAGGATGGATAAACACTTTTTGTGATTGTCATTGAATTACTGCATAAGATGCATAGAAGTAAACTTTCTCTGGTTTGAAGTTACTAAGGTTATTATTTTGTCATCCTAAGCTCTTACTATATGCATATTTCTAGTTGAAAGTCTCATGAGTCATGATGTTTGGATTTGTGAAACATGAAGCTAGACAGTTTCTGTCATTTTCGCTTTGTTAATAGTTCAATGAGGATTGATATCATGTAGTAGTGTGAAAAGGTTAGGCAGATTGAAGAGTGAAGTAGAGTAGAATTTATTAAATGTTTAACATTTCTTACTACTATTTCAGCTTTATATTCCTGCAGTACAAGAGAAGAGAAAGTTGAAGAGTGGTTCCATCTCCGTCAAGTCAAAACCACTATTTCCAGGGTGTGTATTCTTTAGATGTGTGATGAACAGGGAAATGCATGACTTCATTAGAGAAACTGATGGAATTGGAGGATTCATTGGTTCAAAATTCCCAGTGAAAAGTCAGGCTACATGAACCGTTGGATTTATCTAGTGCATCATCTACCAAGATCCTCTTCCTCCATTCCCCTTAATCTAGTGCAATATTCCTCTAAACCCAATATCTTCATATCATTTTCAACTTTCCATCCTAATCATCTTAGCCTTTCCATCACCCTCCTCTTCTAACTTCCTCTTCAATCTAGTACAAGTACTTTAACACTTAACCGGAATCACTTTAAGCTTTTATGAGAAGAACCTTCTAGCAAACATGTAAGGCAGTAAGGCAGGGAGGGGATCTGATGCATGAAACTATCTGATCTTTGTTAAATTTTTTTGATCAAATTCCAGTAAATCAGACTTAATGACAGAAGAATGATGACAAATATGGAATTCACCAACAATTACAATTGTTGTCAAAACATTTTTAGGCCTACTAAACGGCTACAAAGTAAGTTGTGGAAAGTTTTACAACAGAAAAAAACTGAATGTAGCAATTGATAGAGAAAAATGTTAATATTCAAGCGAAAAAAAATCAAAACCAAGAAACTTCCAGTAATTCCAACATAAATCAACAAAATTATCAATAATTATAGAGAAAAAATCAATCAAATATATATATTTTTAAAAATGAACCAAAAAATGTGAATATTCAAGCGAAAATATCGAAACCTAGAAACTTCAACACAAATTCCAGTAATTTAAACAAAAAATCACTCAAACAAATTTGAAAAAAAACAACTTCAAATATAAAAACTCCATAACACTGAAGTCACAAATCAAAACAAAGCGAAATTCAACAAAAATGAAACAAATAAAAAAGAAAAAGAAAAAGAAAAAACCTCAGCAGCAAGGTATTCAAGAACAGCAGCAAGATAAACAGGAGCACCAGCACCAACATGCTCATGCAAATAAGCCTCAGTTGCCTTTTTTATTCAGCAATTTCATGCAAATTCAAACAAAACAACTCAATTTGTTCAATTATTCGAAAATCAATTTCATGCAAAGTTAAAAAAAAAAAACAACAGCAATTATTCGAAAATCAATGTTTTCATTCATTCAATCTACAAAAGCAACTACATTACCTCATCAAATCACAACCAAATTACATGATTTCACTACAAATTATGAATTATCGCAATCCAAAACTTCGCAAAACAAATCATATTTACCTGATTCGAATATGAAGAATGGATTATTGAGCTTGAAAAAAAGGCTGATTGAGCTTGAAAAAAGACTGATTGAGCTTGAAAAAAGGAAGATTAACCTTCAAAAATGGCGGATTCAACTCCAAAATAGCAGAATTGAACTTCAACAATGGCGTGAAGATGTATCAGTTTTTAGAGAGAGAAAGTGTTGTGTGAGTGTAGTGTATAGAACGAATTTGTTAAGGAGAGAGAAACTAATTTGCTGAAATATTAACTAAAACAATCTACAGGTCATATTAATCTAACTCTAGGGTCAGGATTGTAGTTCTCATATTAAGGGTAGTTCTCATACAAGGAAGGTTTTCATATGAACCTTTTCCTATATATATATACATATAAATTTAACACATCCCGTTCGAGGTATGTTATGATAGATTGGTTAATGGTTAATTAAATTAAAAAAGTTTTGTTTTTTGTAGATTGATAATATGTTTTAATGATTAAATTTATCGTGTACATATCTAATTTCCATTTAATTTTGTGATTGATGGTCTATAATGAATTGTATGCCAATTATTTGATGATTACTTCATCCTCGCCATGGTTAATTTTGTATCCGATTAATACTACCTGCCGAATCTATAATTAGTTTTACACATGATGACACCATACTCATTATGACCTTTAGTCTTAGTTATTGTTAGGGATGTTTTAGGAAATACTTTGTATGAACTAGTTGGACTGCTGAAGACTCATAATGTATCTATTTTTGGCTTGTTAGAGACTAAAGTTAAAGCTCATAAGGTTGCTAATATACAAAAGAAATTTGGTTTCGCTTAGGAAGTTTGATTTTTGTTGTTTCTTGGTGGTAGTGCTTTAGTCTCATTATTTAGTATATTATGGTTAGTCCTTTTTTTTTATTAACAGTATACAGCTGCTCTTGTGCCTCCTTATTTCCGAGATGACTATACGAACCAATGGGAATTCACAAACTTGCTACTCTTGAATCCTAACCTCTTTGCCTTCTTTAATTCCTATCGTCTACAAATAGTAAAATAAAAATTTTCCACTAGCTGCAATTGTATATTTGTATGGTTTGCGCTGATGTTATACTTTGCTCATTCTGATTAATCACATACTTCCCATCCATTCAATCAGAGAATTGTAGGAAAAACGTAGTTATTTTCTAGGACCATAGTAACAGTGTTCCATCCATATTATTTTAGATTATAATTTACTTGAATAAGATGGTTTATTTGGATTTTATTTTTGTGACTTTCGCACAAAGGTCTCATTTTTTTTTCTGCCAGTTATTAGCTTATACATGTACTACTTGTATGTACTACTTGATAATTGTTTGATTTTCCATGGTTAATAATGTCATAGTTTCTATGATCTATATATATATTTCGTAAAATTGAGATTTGTTCAAGATTAAATTATAATTGATTTGTATTTGAGTTTAATTATTTAATTGTTGATGGCTATGCATTACCAATGTAAAAACTAGAGTCTAGAGTAATAATTACTGGAATATCATATACTTATGAGTTATGATGAAGTATACAATGCTATCAAAGCTAAATAAAGTTAGTCAATAGTTCTATTAATTAATAGACTAAATAAGTAATAAAAACCCATTGACAGACATAAAGATAGGAGTATGCAAATTCTTTCATATACTTGGTATTATAGTAAAAGCAAAACTTAAATAACCAATTGCTTATGACAATACGGTCCTACTATATTACATGACAAATTTTGAATCCCATAAGGTTGTGAATGAACTTCTCAATGAGATTGATATATTTTGCTAATTTTATTATGATTGGCTTGATTTTTCTTTAACACTTTCGTATATATTTATGCTACCTATTAGTTCCTAATTTGTGCAAACTTTCGTATATAGTGAATCATGTCAAACTTAGCAAAACTTGAATTTGCGGCCCTTGATATTACTGGAAAGAATTATTTGTCTTGGGTATTGGATGCTGAAATTCATCTAGATGCAAAAGGTCTTGGAAAAACTATCAAAGTAGGAAATCAAGAAAACAGTCAAGACAAAGCTAAAGCTATGATATTCCTTTGTCATCACCTTCATGAGGCCCTTAAAACTGAATGTTTGACTGTGAAAGACCCAATGGTGCTTTGGAATTATTTAAAAGAAAGGTACGACCACCAGAAAAATGTTATCCTCCCTCAAGCTCGTTATGAATGGCTAAATTTAAGATTACGAGATTTTAAATTAGTAAGTGAATATAACTCAGCCACGTTTAGAATCACTTCTAAACTGAAATTATGTAGAGAAAAAATAACTGAAGAGGATATGTTGGAAAAAACATATACCAATTTTCACAAGTATAATCTCTTATTGAGTAAACAATATTGTCAAAGGGATTTAAAAAATATTCTGAATCGAAATCTTGCCTTCTAGTGGTTGAACAAAATGATGAGCTTTTATTGAAAATTCATGAATTACGGCCAACCGGCTCTACTCCATTCCCTAAAGTGAATGCTGCATCCTACGATGGGATACGAATTAACAATAGAGACCCTGCCGGCAGTAGTAGTCGTGGCCGCAGAAGAGGTCGTGGCTATTATAGAGGTAGAAGTGGTCATTTCAAAAACTCTTTTTCTCACCGGAAGTGGGATAATGAGGATGGCGGTAAAAAGTATGAGAAGACTAAAAGTGAGACTATGTGCTACCGTTGTGTAGGGAAGGGCCACTGGTCTCGTATATGTCGTACACCAAAGCATCTTGTTAATCTTTATCACCAGTCTTTGGAAAAGAAAGGAAAGAAAGTGGAGACTAATTTGGAGTATGAAGATAGGGAAGGTGATTTTGATAATGGTGATGATACAACTCACCTAGAGGTTGCAGCTTTCTTCACCACCCCTGAAAGGGGATAACTAAAACAATTATGACTATTAGCAAATAAAGATTAATTGATTTACTTCATAATTTAGCTAGAATAATTTATATCATTTAATTTGGTTTTGTTATTTTATGCATGAACCTGATGATGGTGGTTTGTTTTTGTATTTTAAGACTTTGTTACTTTATTCTTATTTTAGATATTTGAATGTTTGGGTATTTTAGGATATATTATTTACTTTATTTTATTTTATTTGAAGAACATGAATGCTCTCCAAACTAAATTAGCAATGAATGATGAAAAAATACGTTTAGCAGATAGTGCAACTACTCATACGATACTTAAAAATAAGAGATATTTTTCTCCATTGATGATGAATAATATAAGAGTGAATACTATATCCAACGGTACAAACATTGTTGAAGGCTCCGGAAGAGCAACAATATTGATGCTTATGGAAACAAAATTTGAAATCATTGATGCTCTATACTCTCCTAAGTCTCAAAGAAATTTATTGAGTTTTAAAGATATCCGTCAAAATGGCTACCACATTGAGACAATAAGTGAAGGAAATAATGAATACCTTCAAATTACGAGTATAACCCAAGGCACTAAGCATGTTTTGGAGAGATTATCTACACTCTCCATTGGTTTGTACTACACAAAGATTAATGTTATTGAGACACATGCTATTGTAAACCAAAAGTTTACAGATAGCTTCATAGTTTGGCATGACCGATTAGGCCAAGTTCGTTAATGATGCTAAAGATAACTGAAAATTCACATGGACATTCTTTGAAGAGCCAGCAGATTCTTCAAAATGATTATTCTTGTGCTGTTTGCTCCCAAGGTAAGTTGATAATTCAGCCATCACAAGCGAAAATAAATTATGAATCTATTTCTTTCCTTGAACGTATACAAGGAGACATACGTGGACCAATACATCCACCATGTAGACCATTTAGATATCTTATGGTTTTAATCGATCCATTGACTAGATGGTCATATGTGTCCTTACTATCAACCCGCAACCTAGCGTTTGCGAGGTTACTTGCTTAACTGATAAGATGACCAGCACAATTTCCAGATTTTCCTATTAAGAATATCCGTCTGGATAATGCTGGTGAATTTACTTCATAGGCTTTTAATGATTACTGTATGGTTATTGGAATTAATGTTGAACATCCTATAGCACATGTTTATACACAAAATGGTCTTGCAGAATCACTAATTAAACGTCTTCAATTGATAGCTAGACCATTACTTATGAAGTCAGATCTCCCGATTTCTGCTTGGGGACATGTTGTTTTACATGCTGCAGCACTAATTCGCATCAGGCAAACCAGTAAACATAACTTCTCCCCATCACAATTGGTTTGTGATCAGGAACTAGATATTTCCCATCTAAGAATTTTTGGATGTGTTGTGTCTATTCCAATTGCTCCACTACAACGCTCTAAGATGGGTCCTCAAAGGAGGCTGGGTATATATGTCGGGTTTGAATCCCCATCAATAATTAGATACCTAGAGCCATTAACAGGGGATATATTTACTGCTCATTTTGCAGATTGTCAATTAAATGAGTCAATTTTCCCAGCATTAGGGGGAGAGAACAGACAGTTGGAAAAAGAAATTAGTTGGAATGAATCATCATTAAATCATCTTGACCTCGTAGTAAACAATGTGAATTGGAAGTTCAAAAGATAATTAATTTACAAAGTTTAGCAAATCAATTGCCATATACATTTACTGACCTAAATAGAGTGACCAAGTCACATATACCAACTGTAAATGCTCATATCAAGATTGATGTCCCTGAAGGACAATCTCAAGAATCTAAGGCACGCCTGAAGCGTGGTAGACGAGCAGGTTCCAAAGTTAAGAATCCTTGAAAAAGAAAAGGAGCAATAATAAGTAATGGCCAGATTGAAGAAGTAATAAATGAAGGATCCTCAGAAGAGACCATAGAAATGACAAATGATAGTGTTCTAGAAGAACCTCAGGTACCTGAAAATGAAGAGATCTCAACAGATTATGTCATGTTTGGAATAACTTGGAACCGAAATGAAATCGACGTCGATGATGCATTTGCATATAATGTAGCACTTGATGTTATGGATGAAAAAGAGGATCATCAGCCCAAATCCATTGAAGAATGTAGAAAAGGAGATGATTGGCCAAAATGGAAAGAAGCAATTGATGCAGAATTGAAACCACTTGCAAAGAGAGAAGTATTTGGGCCAGTAGTTTGTATTCCTGAAAGTGTAAAAACTAGTAGGATATAAATGGGTCTTTGTGCGAAAAAGAAATGAGAAGGGTGAAATTATGCAACACAAAGCACGTTTAGTTGCACAAGGATTCTCCCAAAGACTTGGTATTGATTTTGAGGAGACATATTCTCCAGTGGTGGATGCAACTACTTTCAGATTCTTAATTAGTCTGGCAGTAAGGCATGGACTCGATTTACGACTAATGGATGTTGTAACAGCTTACTTATACGGAACACTAGATAGTGATATATACATGAAAATCCTGGAAGGTTTCAGGTTGCCTGAAGCAACTGGTTCGTGTTCTCGAGAACAACATTGTAATAAGTTAAATAGATCTCTTTATGGATTGAAACAATCAGGGTGTATGTGGTATAATCGCCTTAGTGAATATTTGTTGAAAGAAAATTATAAAAATGACCCTATCAACCCTTGTATTTTCGTAAAGAAATTTGGGTCAGGTTTTGTGATTATTGTTGTCTACGTTGATGATTTGAATATCATTGGAACTCCAGAAGAGATTTCAATAACGGTGGAATACTTGAAAAAGGAGTTTGAAATGAAAGATATTGGTAAGACAAGGTTTTGTTTAGGGCTACAAATTGAACACCTAAAAGAAGGAATCCTTGTGCATCAAAGTACATACACAGAGAAGGTGCTTAGAAGATTCTATATGGATAAATCACATCCGTTAACTAGCCCTATGGTTGTAAGATCACTAGATGTCAATAAAGATCCCTTTTGCCCTCGGGAAAATAATGAAGAGATTCTTGGTATTGAAGTACCATATCTAATTGAACACCTAAAAGAAGGAATCCTTGTGCATCAAAGTACATACACAGAGAAGGTGCTTAGAAGATTCTATAGGAGCATTTATGTATCTTGCTAGTCACACAAGACCTGACATATTATTCTCTATTAATCTATTAGCAAGGTTTAGCTCATGTCCTACCCGAAGGCATTGGAATGGGGTTAAGCATATATTTCGCTATCTACAAGATACGAAAGATAAAGGTTTGTTCTTTTCTAACACCTCCAAAGAAGGATTAGTTGGTTTTGTAGATGCAGGGTATTTATCAGATCCTCATGTTGCTCGATCACAAACTAGATATGTATTTACATATGGTGGTACCGCAATCTTTTGGCGTTCCATGAAACAAACCATTATTGCTGCTACTTCTTCTAATCATGCAGAAATTTTAGCAATTCATGAGGCTAGTCGAGAATGTGTAATGCTAAGGTCTCTAATTCAGCAAATACAAGATTATAGTCTGGAGATTATAGTCTACTATATGGAAAACAAGATCCGACTAAATTATATAAAGACAATGCAGCCTGTATTGCACAACTCAAAGAAGGGTACATTAAAGGTGATAGAACCAAGCATATTTCACCAAAGTTTTTCTTCACCCATGACCTTTAAAAGAATAGTGAGATTAGTGTCCAACAGATTCGTTCAAGCGAAAATTTGACAGATTTATTTACCAAGGCACTTCCGAATACTACATTCCAGAAATTAGTTCATTGAATCGGGTTGCGTCGTATCAAGGATCTTAACGGATGACATCATGAGGGGGAGTTAATGCGCGATGTACTCTTTTTCCCTTAGCCATGGTTTTTCTCACTGGGTTTTCCTAGTAAGGTTTTTAACGAAGCAGCATTGCACATGCGCATTATAAAATAGTGTATTTTTATCCTATAATGGACCTCCAAGGGGGAGTGTTATAAAATAGTGATTTATTGTAGATGCCCATTATATTCCTTATGTAACTAGAATATTCCGGAAAGTAGGCTTAGTTTACAGGAAACCCTTATTGCTTGTATATATATATATCCCCTATTATTGAATAAGACAATAGATACATTCTTCTCTCCCACAAATACTCTCTACTAAACTCTATTTTCATAACAATTATTACATTATATATATTTGCCAGAATTGTCATAAACTACCTATTAAATGTCTGATATTGTGAACAACTACCTAATAAAAACTTTCAGTTACTAAACTACCTATTATAATTCTTCCGGTTTGGTAGCACTACCACATACTTTTTTTTCGAATTTTTCCGACGAGTGGGCCCCACTAATAACAAATTCTCTCTTTTTTTCACACAAATTTCGTGATTTCCTCCCTCTTGGTTTCCCCTCTTTTTTCACACCAAATTTCTCTAGATTCCCCCCTTTTCTATCATGTCTTTTTATAACACCAAACTGTCCATTGTTATTAGCTATTCTTGTTTCTAATTTCATCCCACCTATGGAAGGTGCTAGCTTTTTCATCATCTCCCCTTTATTTTCTAGGTTTTTTAATTTCAATATCAGTTGTGTATAATTTATGCTGTAATTTCAATTTCAATTGCAAAATTTCAATGTTAGCTAAACTTGTTCAACTTAAACAAAATTAGTTTGAGAAAAAATTGATAATTTATAGATGAAAAGAAGAGAAACTAAAATTTAATGAAAAAATTATTAAGCACATGCAATTCCTAAATTTAGTTTATATAAAAATAGTTAGTAGCGAGAGGAAGAGGTTACTAGAAGTGCTCAAAGTGACACAAATAAATTGACAACCTTGTCGATTTGTGATGACAAATCATAAATTGAGAACTTTGTAAGATGGAAAGAAAAAGAAAAATTGTAGAAGAAAACTAGAAAAATAAATAAGTAAATAAACACAGCATGAGGGAGGGGATTGAATTAGAGAGAGAAAGAAAAAGAGTACAAAGATTAATGTAATGAGCAAGAAATCTTTAAATAAAATGGATTAATAAATCAAAAACTAGCTAATTAATTTAAAAGAGAGAGAACTAGTTAATAGTGGGGCCTACTCGCCGGAAAATTTCAAAAAATACGGTATGTGGTGGTGCTACTAAACCGGAAGAATTATAATGGTAGTTTAGTAATTGAAAGTTTTTATTAGGTAGTGGTTCACAAAATCAAACATTTAATAGGTAGTTTCTAACAATTTTGGCTATATATTTTATTTTTTGTATATCGAGTGCGGTTCAAGTTAGAGGTGATTATGGGCTAGGCCGGGTTTTGGGCCGGGCTTGTCACCTTTAAGAAGGCCCAATAATTGGGCTTGGGTCGGGCCTAGGATCGAACCTAGTTTTATTGTGCAAAGTCCATACTTTTGGAGCAAGTTTTTCGGGCTTTTTCGTGTCGGGCCCAAAAAATTAACTAAACTTCTTAAATTTAAGCCGCTAAAGCCCGCAGAAAAGATGCAAAAATCGGGCCGGAAATATGATGCTCAAAACCTGCATTTTTCCCGGCCGGGCTAAGGTTAATCACCTCTAGTTCAACTCAATGAAAAGAAATTAAAGCAAAAATAAAAATAAGAGTTTTTCTACATTATGTCTGTGAGGTATTGGGTTTTCTAAATTGTGTCCTCCCAAATTAAAACTTCCATGTGATGCTCATAAGGTTCAATTAGTTATTATGCCATGACACTATAGTTAAACAAATATTAAATGCTCATAAATTATTTGTTGTATGAGCCATTATGCTCACAGTGTTCCTTAATTGCAAGGAAAAAGAGAAGAGTATGGGCCATGAGTAGAGGCGTATGAGCCACCAAATTAAGATTGAAATTATGACATTTTTAACGAAAAAGTTATGACTTAGTCACTTAATGAACTTAAGGGGCACCGTGTGGAACTCTTAATTCGGGAGGGCACAACGTAGAAAATCCAATACCCTAGAGGCACCATGTAGAAAAACCCTAAAAATAAATAATCTCATCTTTCAGCCATATAGAGAGCCACTCCTCTCCTTTGATATGGAACTTTCTTCTTAATACTAGTCGTTGCTATGCGTGTGGTACCCCGAGAGGTAAATAATCGATATAAAATAATATCTTAAGATAAAGTGTTGTATGTTGATTTGTTACTAATAATTATTTTAAAATTTAATACGTAGTACAATGTATGTACATGCCTTGTTTTTATACAAGAATAAAAATATACAAATATGTTGTAATTGTACCGGTACCCGGATAAATTATAGAGTAGTTCTGTTACAAACTATGGAGTAGTTGAGGTGATTTTTCGTACCTTAACAAACTATAGAGTAGATTTATTCATACTGGAGTACTCGTGACTTCATTAGAATGAGTGTTCTTAGAGACATGAAAATGCTTACTTAAAGCAATAATATTATGCGAAAATTCTACCATCCAATATTCTTTATTATGACAGAGGTGAAGATGGCAAAATTGTAGAAATTCAAGTTCGTTACATGAAATTTCAAATTCTGCATATTGCCTATTATTGTTCATGTCAATTGCTTCTCATCATTGTATACAAACATATCTAACGTGATGAACATGGGTAATACAAATTACCAATTAAAAGCATGATACGGAGTAGATAATGTCCATAGTTCTCCATAAGTACCTAAATAATGATATATGGCTTTAAGAAAAAGTAGTGACCAAAGTTATTAACAGTCGACCATTAAATGCCGCTGGTTGGCTATACATTACACAAGTTTTAGAAATAGCACCCCTAATTCATATATAGGTGTCTAAGAGATAGAGGATAACTAAGGATATTCAAGTTCAACATAAAGAAGTAATAATTTGCACATAAACCATCATAGCAAATACCAAATATTAATGAGCAAGTGAAACAAAAGAACATAGATGGACATACTTCAATTGTCTTCATTATTAATACGTGGTATTAGGTGCTAGGTAACAAGATAAGGTCTGAAGCAACACTCTAGATCATGTAAGGTAACAAGGCATGGCATGATTCCACAGTTTCTGCACTTTTGTGGAGAGCATTGTTCTTATTCAAGGGAAGCTTTGAGATGAAACAAACGCACCACCCACTTCAAGAGATTGCTTATGACTAAGAGCTAGTCGGACCGACATTCAAAAGCACCTTCGGAGAACACACGTGCTTGATCTTTTCAATAGCAGTAGCAACATTTTCAACATTTTCCTACAGTTAGATAAAGTGATTAAGTGACTAATATGCTTGTTGTTAACATAAAAAAAACTTAAGAAAAGATATATATATATATATATATACTTAAGAAAAAAAATACTTATAGCGGTAACAAGTTTATACAGTTCTAAGCATTGCATTCCGAAGAAAGTTTCAGCATCTTCAACGTCTTCAACAAAGATAGGGAATTTGTAAGTGTCAGTGGGGTCAGCAACATAAAATTTGAAAGTCACCCAGGTTGAAAACAGTTTAGCTTGATTAGAGGCAAGATACATTGATTCTTAGACATGGAAAACTATTAAGGTGGGTTTTTTTTTGATATGCCTTAGGGCAGAGATTGCATCTAGACTCTTACAATTAGCACAACGGGATTTTACGCGCTCACCATAGGTAGTAGTGCGACCACATTTGTTACGTTACAACCGAGATAACAGTGAATATTACTTGCATCTGCATCAGGTATAGTCACTTGGAGGCAAAGGTTCTCTTCTTGCCATGTTGTCTCAGCCTGCCATGGGTTTATTAAAAGAAAACATAGAAGTAGATAACATACGAGGCGAATGATTGAAAGGAAAATAAGAGTTGAAAGGCAATGATAGAGAGTAAGACCCTTTCCCCTAGCATTTCAGATATGGTTAAGATAATATGGTGTGTTGAGGGGGAGAGTAATCCAAATAACTTTGATGCTTGGTCAGACATAAGAGGTTTCATTATCAAAGACCCTACAAAATGAAAAAGGTGGAACATTTTAAAAAAAATGTTGCATAAGAGACAAGCATATGACAAATAGGATATGAAATGTAGCATACCATTTGTGTAGCATTTCGGCCTTACCACCACTTGGTAGCATGCATGACAAAATCTGTTGACATGGAAATTCTGAGAGACAGTCCTGTTCAATAAAGGACATTAGGATATGAATAGGTGTTGTATTGGTAGAAGAGATAGAGGATGTGAAAATAAATAACAAACAACACCGGAGGAAGTGGGTGAAATGTAAAAATGAAAGGGGAAAAGTATAACTTTGCGGGTTACAACTTATACACCAATAAACCTCACGACCATGGATGATTGAGTCTAACCACTTAGTTTTTCGCACTCGTCACGAGTGAAATTATTCCATGCAGACCAATTTTATTGGACGGGGGAGCTTGAAAATAAAGGAAAAAGGTATGCTTTCATAATCGGGACATTATTATCAATTTAAAGAGCAAAATAGAGTAGTAGAAGCGTGGCACCTAAAACACATTAAACATGGAGATACATCACATATGGTGTTATTACCTGTCATCAGTAATGTCAATGTCACGCACATGCTGAACATTCAGGCCAATTGTAACTTCTTGTGTCTCACTAATGAAGAGCACCACACTAAGAATATCTAGCAAAGAGTTGGCAGGCTAGTTGTGTTGTTCCATGTCACTAAAGGATTAATAAAACAAATTAAATGATAGTGATACTTACCTATTAACATATCGCTTTTTTCCTCACTTACATGAATTGTAGAAAGACGTGTGTATTGTGGTTCATCTGAGTAGTTGTCCACAATATTAGGCATGCTCTTAACTCTGTCATTAATGGTCATCTGTAGCTCGCCTGCTTTGTTGGAGAACTGCTCCGAAATGACCAGGATAGAGGCTCCGCTAATCTCACATTCGCCATTTCTTTTCAAGGCACTATTAAAGCTCTCAATGTCATCATGAAAGATGGATCCTTTAATGATGGTTCCCTATAGCATGTTCAGAGTTAGATCGAGAATGAAATCTAATCTTTTCACTAACAAAGGGTAAAAAAAACCGGCTTAAATTTGATTTTTCATGTTATTTTACCCCAAACTTTGTTATCATCAAAAACAAATTAAACCCCAATTTTAAGCTCTTTGTTAATGGTTTTCCAATGACAACACTAACCCCATTATCAACTTGCACTTGCCACAAAACCCCACTTCTCAAAACCAATTTTAAAAACCCAAAGAACCTCGTCATCTTTCAACAACAACCTTTGGTATTGCTTCTTTGCTGGGTTCTGCTTTGGTTTAGCCTTCTGGATGATCTTAACCTTCACTTTGTATTCCTTTGATTTTTAATTTAAGGTTACAAGAGGTGTGTACTCCTTCTTCATGGATACAAGAGAAATGAGTATATAAGGTTAATCTCCAAACATAAGCAAATTAATACAGCTTGAGCAGTAGTTTTTGTAGGCTGCTTCATCTAATAACACTAGTTCGTTCAATAATGCAAGCTGCTTAGTTAAAAGCTGGAGATTCACAACTTTTTTTTTTTTTTTTTGTAACATGTTTAATGCATATAATGGGAAACACCACAGCTGATGTCGTAAAGACTCTTGTAGGGTCACTTCCTCGATAAACGTGGAGAGGAGTTTGGAAGACTACACTTCGGATAGACAATTGCGGGTTGTTTACTTCCTCTTGAACGATCCTTGAAACCTGCAAAACAAGGGAATAAAATACTTGTCGGATTTTTTCCCCCTCCGATGCTTAAGTAAGTATTTGTGGGAGAATTAAGGTTAATTAACAATGATTAAGCTAAATAAGTTGTGGTGTGTAATTGAATGCCCCAAAATGATGATCTCAAGGGGCACTTATCGCCTTTTGGTTATGGTTGCTAGCGAATAGGATTGCGACACATGTCAAGGGATGATTAGTTCTCCCTTTTCTCTTAATTTCATGGGCTTTCCCCTTTTGGACCTTTGTAGGCTAAATGGAATCATATTCTTCATATGATTCAATTTTTGAACAACGAATCAAATGGCGACAAGTGTCTTAACCTCTTACCTTGTTAGATGGACACGTGGTCTAGTAGAATGATGACACGTAGGCATGTGGGCCCCACCCATAGTGGTCTCATTTGGCCACATGGTCGTGCCAAGTAACCATTTTAGCTAAGTAAGCGAACACATGGCTCGATTGCTAGCTAGCACGTGGCAGCCGTTAGGCTTGCCACATCATTTGCCCTTAGATGGGCTTGTGGATCCATAATCCACCATCCATATGACCTAATTAGACCTAATTAGATTGCCCCTTTTACCCCCCTTGATTCTTTAAATATAGGTCAAGGTAAAAAATTTTCTCATTTCTTACTCTTGCTTCAATGAATTCTAAAGAGAGAAAGTAGTGCAATTCTTTGAGAGAATTTAAAGAGAGGTGATTTCAGGGGAAAAAGGTGATTTCAGGCAAAAGTATTTCGACAAGGGCAATTTTAGGCGAATTTTCTCCGGTGGTGAATAGTGTTTCTCAATCCTTTCCCTCTTCCTTAGGTTATTCTTCATTAACCTCTTCTTAATCCAGGTAGCTATTACTTGATCAGACTTCCATTTGTCTTTTGTTTCAATTTATTTAGTTTATTCAATTCTCGTATGCATGTCTTCTAGTTCATCATCCCCGCACAATTAATCAACTTCAAATAATTCCCAGTTGTAATAATCCGATAGAGTTGGGTCAGGGTTTATCACCTGGTTTACAATTTTCTATTGCCCCAAATATTCTTTCTTCTTTGGGGTCACCTATTCTTCCATTCCTTCCATTGGAGAAGGATATGTCAAGAGTAAAAAAAACCGCTAAAAGAATCTATACTGACAAAAACCCAACATACTCCATCGAAGAGGTGGAGAGATCTACTGATGAGGTCGAATCAAGTAGTTCGGCAACAGAATCTGAGGGGGAGGCCATTGCGCCCTCTCGTAAAATTATCATCTCTCCCATACCTGAAACAACAAAGGTTGATGGGAGGCCATAAAGAACATTAACATTGTCCTTTATGGTAACTATTTCATCAATAAAGGGAGTTTCCAACATGTTCTCCCCAAGAAGGGGGATTCTCTTGTTGATGCACCAAAGGGGTGCTTCGGTATTTAAATGGCCATGATTGACATGGGCATTTATATTATCTTCTTTCCCTTCTTTCTTACTCTTCTTAGGTTTTATGATTTAGGGTTATGTCAACTAACTCCGAATGCATGGCATCGCATTATTACATATGCATCCACTTGTAAATTAAACAACTTAAAACCTTCTTCAGTTGCCTTTGTAAATATGCACAAATTAACTAAAGATGCCAGATGTAAACATGGCTTGTTTCCATTGGCAAATGAAGAGGACTATATCATAGCAATAGAAAAATCGAATAAGGCTACTTCATGGAGGGGGCACTTTGTTTTTCTTAAGCATGATGATGCTGAATTCGTTGCTAGAATGAATAGGCAGAACCTAAACCCCAAATATAAGGCAAAGTAACTAATCCCTCAAAACTGAATGACAATGACTTAGCTGTTTTAGAAATTTTCAAGAAAACCACCAAAAAATGGAAAAGGATGGATTATGAGATCCCCTCTAAATGGATCCGTTTCAAATACCTCTTTACTAATTACAAGTTTCTTAAAGCTTGTGGGTTATTGTATGGTGGTAATGCTAGTAGGCCTTATTCTTCCTCCTTTTCTGTCCATTTTCTCAAATTTTGTTTAAGTGTATAACTCGGTGCTCCTTTTGTAGAGAAAGCTTTGAACAAACTTCTAGACGAAAAGAAAGGAAGAATAGACCAACAAGAATTCATTCGTCATCTGGCTCAATCAAAAGAAAAAACCCCCCAACAAAAAAGGCAAACAACTGAGGTAAGATAACCTTCACCGGATGTTCCAAATCTGCTTTGCTTGTCATTAAAGTCAATGTTATTTTGGTAGACTTGTCTTTTCTTGCCGAATATGTCAAATATGCTTTGTATCTGATTGCATTCGGTGAATATAAATGTTACATTCAACTTAGTCTCCTCCTAGTTGACTGAGTTGATTTACTTATAATAAAATTTTAACACATTCAGTATCACTTGTGACACCGGATATGTCATGTCTTGAGGTTTACATTCAACTAGGTCTCTTCTCAAGTGGCCGAGTTGATTGACATGAGATTTGTTTTTGAAGCTTTCGGTGGTGACATCGGATGTGTCAAATGTCATAAGCTACACATTCAACTCGGTCTCCTCTTGGGTGACCTAGTTGATTAACTTCAAACAAGTTTTTGACACATTCGGTGTCACTTGTGACGTCGGATGCGTCAAATGTCATAAGTTCTACATTCAACTCGGTCTCCTCTTGGGTGATCGAGTTGATTGACATGAAATAAGTTTTTGGCACATTCGGTGTCACTTGTCATCGGATGTCTCGAATTTCGTAAGTTCTACATTCAATTCAATCTCCTCTTGAGAGACCGATTTGATTGATATGAAATAAGTATTTGGCACATCCGGTGTCACTTGTGACACCGGATGTGTCAAATGTCATAAGTTCTACATTCAGCTCGGTCTCCTCTTGAGTGACTGAGTTGATTATCGATAAATGAAGTTTTGGCACATTCGGTGTTACTTGGACACCGGATGGGCCAAATACCATGAGCTATTCACCGAAACGATAGGCATGAAATGAAGTATTGACACATTCGGTGTCAATTGTGACACTGAATGTCTTGAGTTATTCATTACACTCGGTCTCCTCTGAAATGACCGAGTTAATGATCCTTGAACAAGTTTTTGACACATTCAGTGTCAATTTGTTGCTGAATGTTTTGTTTTAAAGTTGGTCATCCCCATAGGTGACAAAATGTAATCTCCATGAATGTATTTTTGGCCGATTTCCTAACTTTATCAAATATGTTAAGCTTTATCAGATAGATGGTCGAATGCAATGTTGGTGAATGAATTTATGACACATTAGGTGTCTGACTTTGGCTTCATTTCCTCTTTGTAGGCTTTTTGTTTGCCTTGTTCAATCTTCCAACCTTTGTTTGGTTTTAACTTGTTTTCTTTTGTTTTCTTGTAGTCAACAAGAGATACCCTCCCTTCTGTGCTGGTTAAAGAAAAGAAAGATAAGGGCAAGGAGAAAATGAAAGCTCTCCCTGCCAAGCTCAAAAGAAAGGAGAATTCATCTCCTCTCTCCATCAAACCTTCGGAAAAAGTCAAAGCCATATACTTTGGCAAGCTATAAATCTATACCAGGCTCTTCTCCTACTCAACCTCTAAGCATAACTCCGGCTACAAAAGAGGTCCAATATTCTAGAAAGGACAAGTTTGTTCATTCTTCTTCTGGTGCTCAATTGGGGGACCCTTGTAACACCTTGGAATTTCCTAACTTCCTACTTTATATCTTTCCGGAAAACATATCATAAATACTAAAGAATTATAAATATTAAAACTCCTGATAACGGAAAAACCAAAGTATTACCGCCACCGTGATAATGGCTAAGGCATTTATCAAAGAAATACAATGGAAGTCTTAAAATCAAAAACAAATTGAAAACTAAACTTAAAAACAAGTCTCAAAACCAAATTCAAACCAATATCCAAAATAAAAATCAACTTAAAACTTTATGACACTTCGGAACCATTGTAATGGCCCTTAAAAACCAAAACTAAAATCTTTAGAAATAAAACAACATCCAAATAAAAGTTATTAACTCATAAGAAATATAAATAAAGCTACAAAACACAGTAAGCGCTCTCACTCTAGCCCAGCATGAAATGACTTATACCCACTTGTACCTGTAGCTTTTCTTATTCTAGACAACTACTCGCCAACAAGTGAGTCATTGTAGGGCCAAGTCCAAGACAAAGGCATGCACACAAAACAAATAGCCAGCAAAGCTGAGTACATAACTACTAAAGACTATGCAATAGAACAACATGAAATAAAACATACACACAACCTTTGACAACCTTTCACCTGTGCATAAACTCAACAAATTAACTATTATGCTTAAACTTTTGGATTCTGCATCAAATGGGTTTCCTTTCCTTTAAAATCGCCCTATTGGGCACCAACTTGGGAGCAACTTCAAGAAGGTATTACTATGTCTCATAAAGTGACGGAATTCCAGCGCATTATAAATATAAAAGAGTACAACGTCTTGTACTCCAATTAGAAGTCATAGATCACTATTCCATACGACTCCCCCCATTGTTCATACTTAAGGTATATACGTTCCAAGAGTTTTGATGCAAATCCTCTTACACTTTACGTGATTAACTGGTTTAACAATATTATGACTCACATACAACATCACACAAAAACATGCATCACGTCAAACAAGCCATATTAATTATCTTCAATTTAAGGTGATTCAAAATAAATCTCATGTGTCCTTTAATTAAACTGAACTTCCTTTACCACACATTAACTGTGAGTGGCTAAGTATTTACTTTCTCCTTGACCACACATAAACTGTGAGTGGCAACATGTAGAAAATATTTGCTCATAACTCCTTTTAATCATGTGAATAAAAATTCACAACTACCTTTCTTGTTGATTAAGTAACTAACCAACTTAAAAATAACTTCCTTCTTTATTGATAAACTATTGGCCAAATTAAACTGATCATAACATTCCAATTCAATCTTATAAAATTTATATTGCTAGTTAACATGGAATGCCAACATAATATGAAATCATGCTTCTAATAAAACTTGTCATGCACATCAATTCATGATTCAAACAAGCATAAAAATATTTCATAACATAAACGATCATCCAAGCATGAATTCTAATTCTTATGTTTGTCTTTAGTACTTACGTACCTTGTGAAATAGTGGTGCTCCACCACAACTTCTAAAAGTTGACTAATTCAAAGTCTCCTACATAAAGAAAACCGAACCTTAATTAAAACCTTGTTGACTAAGTTCTACATCAACTCTAAACTATCTTCTATATTGGAAACTTGTCCAAAACTTTCCTTATATGGTCTCCATTCAATTCCATACTACACTTAATTTTTCAATTGCAAGATTGCTTGGTTTTTGGGTCTTATTTATGTTTTACAAAACCTCAACATAAATTTTAAGTCACTTTAGAAAAGTGGACAACAATTTAAAATTACCAAAACTCCTTGAAAAACTTCAAAAACAACATAAATCAATCATACAATGTATTACTTAATTTATATGATCAATTCATGCTAATTACATACTTTAAAATCCTAATTATTCACTTTATAAAATCTGGACAGCATGTTAAACATGCTTAAAATCACTTTTAAACTTCATGAAACATACTAAAAATAATGTGTAACATCATAGAATTAATATGTGATCATACTAGCATAATATGAACACTTAAAACTTATTTTATCTTGTTTTTATAAAAATTTCAGATTTATTAATTAACTTTAAAGTCATAAAAAACTCATAAAAACATCATAAATTCATGGCAAAACTCTTTTACAATCAGCTAACATCATTATGAAACCAATCTATGCTTTAGAATAATTATTCATAAGCCAAAACATGTTCATAATATTTATTCTATTGAATTTCATGGTTACAAAATTTGGACAACAATTTATTTTATGTTTAAAGCCTTTTAAAATTAATCTAAACTTCATAAAATCATCATAAATTCACATGCACAACAACAATTCATGATCATAATATTGAAGTTTAAATCTTAAAAACTCATAAAAATCAAAACTTTCATACTTTATAAACCCTAATCTAAAATTTCATGAAAAACAAATTAATTCATGCTTTAAAACAAATCATAACTTCATAAAACATGCTTGAAACTTTTAAAATCATGATTAAACATAAATATGAACATGAATTTGCAAGATTGAATCAAAAAGAAAGAAGGAGAAATTTTTTTTAAGTTCGAAATATACCGAAAGGAGGAGGAGCGAGGTGGCTGACGAGTGGCGAGGTGGTGGTCCGGTGAAGATCCGGTGAGTGGAACGAATCCCGAAGTAAAAAAAACGATCTTCCCCTTTTTTCCATAAAACCGAACAAGAATTTTTTTTCCAGAAATTGCTCCTCTTTTTTTTTTCTCTCTCTCTTTCTCTCTCTAGATTTTGGAATCCTAATGACAATTATGATGGATGAAATCTGAAAATTTGGGTTTTAAAGGGTATTTATAGACCCCAAAGTAGGATTTGGAAAAGCCCATACTTATCCTAAAAAGTGGAAATTACCTTTAGGCCCTTGCCTCAAAATAAATTAGGAAACTCTTGAAAATTCTATTGTTAGAAGCCTTTTTAAAATATTTTATAAAACATAAAATATTATTTATAAACACAAAAGCTTATTTTGTATTATTATTATTATTATTTTCATTTAATATTCTTTTTGAACATAATTTTTCAATAAAAATATTAAAATTACTCGTATAAAATACAAAAATATTACCTTAAAATACGTGAAAATGTGGGGTATTACAACCCTGTCTTTGACAATCCCTATGAAACTAATGAGGGTTTCTTGGATCATGTCCAATAAGATGAGGCTAGACTGCTGGTCTCACCATCGGGGGTACTGAAGCTGACCTTACCCTTAAAAATCCGAATGACCTACCCCCTCTGGACACAAATCCAACAGCCGGCATGCAGGAGGCCATAAGAAAGAACATGCCCTTGGAATACCTCGAGTCAGCCATGGCATCAGGCATAAAATTTGCTCGTCATGTTGTTACTATAGTCTTAAGTACTCATTCGGGAGAATTCATTATGTCTCCTAGAGATCCACGAGCTGTAAACATTCCCTTTCCCATTACAGATGTTGCTGATTCAGAAAAGACATCCTTGACGAGGAATGTTATATTCCTCCCACCTATAAAACATTTGACTCCAACTATAAAAAGGAGTTGGTTAGGGAAGTTCTACGATGTAGAGACAAGGAACACAAGGAGTCTTTGAGAGGGATTCTGGACGAAGAACTTGGTTCATGCATCAACAACTGTATTGAAGTAATCTTCTCTTCTTAATACTTAAAAAATTTTCATTAGATTTTCATTAAATTCATCTTCTATATACTCCACATCTCATGTCTCACTCTGTCCTTTGCGGATCATCTTCAGTCTCCAATACCTTTAGAAAATGGTGGCACAAACAAAAAATGGGAAGGCCAAAGCTAGAATGCTCACCATTTGTGAGTCATACTTAAGCGAGCAAGTTTAGAGAATTAAAGTCGGGAATTCCCATGTTGTGAACGAGTTGTCTGCTTCTATGGGTCAATCCAAAGAACGAAACCTCGTCATGGCCAAGAGGAGCTTAGAGCTATGGAATGAACTTGAGATGCTGAAGAAGATGGAATTGGGATGTTGAACAAATGAAGACAGACAAAGCAGCTACTGAAGTGAGAGCCGAGAATGACGAGAAGAGGGCTGCCGAGATGGAAGAGAAGTTTAGAGCTATGAATGTTAAAATGGAGGAGCTAAAAAAGCAAAAGGAGGAGGCGTTAAATGCTGTCGGACAGTTTGCTGTCCAAAAGTATTTAGAGGGTGAAGAGTCCACCAAGGCTAGGATTGCTGAGGTTTGGGAACTCGGGCTTGATGAGTATGTTCCTTTCCTTTGTTTTGAAAAGAGGTTAAAATATGTCTCTAGAGTCCACTGAACAGGCTATCGCACACCTATCAAAAGTAAACCAAACGACACTAACTAATGTAGCTAGGGTAGTAAGGATCGAATCCTCAGGGAAGCAGTTAAACTCTATTAGTTCTAAAAAGCTTAAACTGTGTAAAGAGCCTTGGTCGAGAAGTATTGACTAGCTAACTGACTATTGACTAATTACTAACTAATTACTGGAAATGACGAAGAATTAAACCAATAAACTAAGCCTAGGGTCATTCGGGTCACCAAGAACAACTAATGGATTCACTAACAAAGATCGTTCAATCTCACAACTATCGTCAAATTAGGGCTCACTAATTCTCTCGAATCTAGACTCCCTCGAAACTCATCTAGCGGCTCTCGCTCATGCCTAGACTAATTCCGCCTATTATTCAGTGGTCTTATTGTGGTATTTTTACCTCTCGGCATCAAATTCAACAATTACCAGAATTACAACTAAATCTGCGCACAATTCAATTGTAAACAAAGAAACCAATAATAGGAAATTGACTACTAATTATGGAATTGAAACAACCTAATTTAATTAGTCCATTGATTGATCAAGGTTTCCCTAACCCTAGAAATTAGACTACTCACTCATAATTATGAAGATCAAAACAAGAATAATTGTAAAAACCCTAATTGAATTCATGAAGTAATTAATAACTAAACTAATTAACATAAACAAAATTAACTAAATTAATTAAACTAGAAAGACTAAAAAGCATAAATTAAACTAAAATAAAGAACAAAACCAGAAGAATTACCAATTTGAAGAACAATTGAAGACTTGAATTGAATTGAAAATCAAAGTTATGAACAAACCCTAATTTCCCCTAATTTTATTTGGAAGAAAAAGTGCTTAATTCTATATCCTAAGAGAGTAATTCTAAATTATGAAAAGCATAAGTTGTTTTGCCTAGAAAACCGTGCCTAATGTACCCAAGTTGGGCTTACAAAGCCTAAGTACAAAGAAAATAAAAGACGAATAAAAAGATCGGGAAAAACGTCTGATGCGGGCGCATAGGAGGTTTATGCGCCCGCATCTGACCTCCAGAACGCCTCTACAGCTGAAATCTTGATTAAATGCGCCCGCATGTCTTGTTTGTGCGCCCGCATATGAACGTCAGAAGCTTTATTTTGCTTCCTTTTCTTCTTATTTCTTCATAAATTCTTTAAGGCTTGTTTTACACTTCTTGACACGCATTTCCATGCACCTTCATTCTTATCCCGTCTAAGCTTTCCGGCTTCGTTCCGAGCCTCGGTTTTCGTGCCTGAAATTACAAAACATACCAAAACCGAGCATAACAACCGTGGATGATAAAAATCAACTAAAATGCTCTAAAATTGCCGGAAATTAATCAAACTTGACGAGACACTTCAAATTAGCTAAAGAACATCGAATGAGCTAAAATAAAGCCAGATTAACAACTTCTAGGCATAAAATTGACTCGAAGCAAGGGGAAAAACACTATAAAAACCACACATATCAAATTCCCCCAAGCCAAGCCTTTGCTCGTCCCGAGCAAAGATAACGAAATGACTTTCACCCCATAAAAACATATGCATCACAACTCAAGGATCCTTCCGAGTTTACTAAGATCAAAGCAAGTCAAATGCTACACATTCCTAAACAAAAGTCAAACAAAGCCAACCAAGCAAGTTTAATGAATCGATGACTAGAATAGCTCACGGGTTGTCACTCCACACAATTGAGCATCTAATAATGTAGCTCACCCTCACCACCCAACCATAAGAAAATGAAATGCAAATGCAATAAAGTGTTTAAATGCAAGTTTTGAGGAGCCCAAATCCGCACCTCACACCTCATGCAAGTGTTTAAGGGTATACACTCAATCCTAAAGTCGACTCGAAATGCAATTAATACTCTACGACCTTGCCAAAAGACTCTTCCACAATCAACCAAAGCATGCACATGAAGATCAAAGAGGACTTTATAAGCTTGTAACGTAAGGCTAGGGTGAAGGGTAGGATAAATTTGGGATAATGTGGCTGAAAATGCGGGGTATACGCATATAAAACATCGGAGACTCACCAACACATCATACAATAACATCAATGTCTCCCATCATCCAATTCCAACCGAATCAAACCAAACTTTTCAATTTTCATTCACTTCACACCTTTATTTTCATTCAAATCACAAATATAAACCGAATTCAAGCTTTTCATTCATCTACTTCAATTTCAACTTGTTTTTCTCTTTTTTTCATTTTTTATTTTTTTTATTGTTATTATTATTTTTTTTTTCATTTTAGTTTCACGACTCTTAATAGTTGGCCATTAAGACCAAACTATCACACGTACATAACCGGACTCCAAATCACATTTAGAAACCAACATATTGTGTTTTAAAACACAATTCCAGTCATTGGTACGCAGAGCCTTAATGTGAAACTTATAGAACCTCCTGCACATCAAAATTTCACAATTTCACCTAATCCTCCAAATACACCATCACAACAATCAACAACCATAACAAACCACAATATGACTCCCCCAAGCCAAGCTTGGGCATACAACATGTCATCAAATACCAAGGCCAAAAAGGGTTGTAATGTGGTTAATTTTTGTGAGGGATAAAGGCTTAAGAAAACACGGGATCAAGGGAAAAAGAAATGTTCAGCATGAAAATCCTAATAATGTATCTGGAAGCTCTAAAATCAATTGAATGCCTCTTATCATGCGCAACATGCAACAAAACTTCAATTAAAAGTTACTAAAGTCCAAAGGCAAACTCAAGATCATAAATGCACCAGGAACTAAGCACACATGAAAAGAATACAATTTAATGTAGCCTATAAGATCAAAAGTGGCTCAAATCCTCCCGCTAACACAGTTCAAGTCCAAGACCCAAGCAAGGTTAGACAGAGTTGACAATTGCAAGGAAGGCTAGCAAATTTAGACCTAAGTCATGCCCGGCAAATCACATAAGTAAACTCATCCAAATACAAGAATCATGAAGTTTCAGAAAATTTAAACAAATGGGTACATGAAAAGTCAAATCAACGAAAAACCGGGACGAGCAGCTAGCCAATCACAATAAGAATTCTCTTTTAACAACTGACTACATTAAACTAGGAAAGCAGTACATTTTTTTTGGTTACATGTAAACTCCCGGCCTTAAGGGACGGTACAAACCATGTAACGGTCCTACGAAAGCAGTAAAAACTACACTAGAAAGCAATAAAAAATATACTAAGAAAGCAAATAAAACATACCTCCCCCAAGCCGGACTCAGCAATGTCCTCAGTGCTGAAGGGAGTAAAGTAAGAGGGAAAAGAGATGGTGGAGGGGTTTAGGGAGTCATAGGGGTATAAAATGACGTATATGGGTAAGAGGAAGAAGTTGTGCAAGAAAAAGAAAGAGGCATGGGCGGTAAATGCCATTACATGTAGCATACACGGATTTAGATTTGACCACCTCACGCTGTTTCGATCATATATAACAAAGTATAATTTGGATTAATCTGATTCCTGCTTCATTGGAAAGTAGACTCATAGAGCTTTCCAACAGTAGGTCATACGTCTCGTGGAACGTCCTAGAGAAAAAGTTATGACCATTTCAAAATGATGTTCTTGCGCAGATGCGGGCGGGAAAAAAAATCTGGAATTCTGGAGGTCTGATGCGGGCGCATAAACTTCCCATGCGGCCGCATCAACCTCCGTCACTAAATATTCTGCACTTCTGGGGGTTAGATGCGGGCGCATAAAACCCCCATGCGTCCGCATCTACCCTGTTTCACCCCGAACACTTTATTTTCTTTTCTTTGACACTTAATAAATTTTCACTTTCTCTTTTTCACCCACCTTGACCTTGACTTAGACTTAGACCTCGGAATTCTACCGAAAACCCCTAGTTACTCAATTATACCTAAAAACACACAAAAACACACTAACACAAACTAACTAAAAATTACGAAAATAAACTAAAACACACCAAAACACACAAAAAGAGTTAAAAAGGGATAGAAAGCTCGGGTTGCCTCCCGAGAAGCGCTTGTTTAGGGTCATTAGCTTGACCATGGTACCTCAGAGCTCATGGAGGATCGAAGAGTGAACGTGAACCCCATTTAGTTAGGCAATCAAAGCAATTAGGAGTTATTGGTTGCTCGAATGCCTCAAGTTCCTTGTTAAAAACCTCATCATTTTTCGTATTCATATTACAAGCATGAGAAGATTGTTTTCGGGGTTTCCGACGTTTCTTGGGACGGGATTTCCTTTTCTTTTGATCCTGGCATAACTTGTTATTAACACTATCTTCATCACCTGCAATAGAATCCAAACACGCAGGGGCCTCCAGAAGATCCTTATTAGAGGATCGAGGCAAGCCATTAAGAACAATTTCATTAACAGTATAAATTGCATGACATGATTGTTCTATCATAGGATTTTTCAATGCACTATCAAGGTTGAAGGTAACCTTGTCATCACCTACAGAAAGAGTCAAATTTCCATTCTTAACATCAATAACAGCTCCTGCAGTATTTAAGAATGGTCTACCTAGTATAATAGGGATGTGTGCATCCTCCTCCATATCCAACACTACAAAATCAACAGGAATAAAGAATTTCCCTACCCTCACCGGGACATCCTCTAAAATACCTTTAGGGTACTTTACTGTCCTATCTGCCATCTGCAAGGTAATGTTAGTGACCTTCAAAGCACCCATATCAAGCTTTTTGCAAATAGACAAAGGCATGACACTAACACTAGCCCCTAAATCACATAAAGCTTTATCAATAAATAGGGGGCCAATGTTACAAGGAATAGAAAAACTTCCTGGGTCCTTTAGTTTTGGTGGTGACTTGTTTTGCAATATGGCACTGCACTCCTCCGTGAGTGCTACGGTCTCCACTACACTCAATTCGCGTTTCCTGCTCAAAATGTCTTTCAAAAACTTAGTGTAAGTAGGAACTTGAGTGATTAAATCAGTAAATGGAACAGTAACTTGCAGATTTTTAACAATAGCTAAAAATTTACTAAAATGGTTATCGTTCTTACTCCTGGTTACCCTGTTCGGAAAGGGCAACCTAACCTGTGATTTCGGGATAGTATCAACCGGTGTATCATCTGCCTTCTCCTTAGGTGCTTCAACCTCCTTATCTGGAACTGCATCTGAATCTGCAATCACCTCATCTCCGGTCTTCTCAGCTCCACCTGAAACATCAGAATTAACATTATCAGTAGGCATTTTCGGACCTTCATAAGCAGCTCCACTCCTCAAGGTAATGGCATTGACATGGTCCCTCGGGGGATTCTGTGATGCCTGTGATGCTGGGGGTGTGGGTTGTGATGGAAGGTGGCCTGGTTGCCTTTGAGCAGTTGATTGCGCAATCTGAGCTATCTGAGTTTCCAAGTGCTTGTTATGAGCCTGCATCGCCTCCATATTTTTCTGCATTTGCAACATCATATTCTTCAACTCCGAGATTTCTCCACTAGGTTGAGGTGGCATTGGCGGTGCTGGTAGTGGTGGTCTGCTAAAACCTGGTGGGTGTGGTGGTACATATCTCTGCATCTGCTGGGGTGGCTGCTGAGGTGGCATGGCTTGCTGAGGATTCTGGACATTGCTGTTGTTCTTGTAGGAAAAGTATGGGTGATCCTTCCAGCCCGGATTGTATGTATTAGAGTATGGATTGTTTTTATAGGCTTGAAAAGCACATACTTGTTCTACTGAACTAGTACAAGACTGGGAATTATGACCGAAAGAACCACATGAATCACAGAAAGGATCAGTGCATCCCGAAAGTGCAGCTACAGGTGATGGTGGAGGAGCTGTAGTACCAATCTTATCAAGCTTCTGACTTATGGCATTTATCTGTGCAGCTAAACTCTCATACTTATCATCAACTACATGTTTCCCACCCTTCTTGGAATGCCCTCTAAGGTTACCAAACTGTGAATTATGAGTGGCAATTTCATCAATCAATTCATATGCAGCGTTGACTTCTTGGTTCATAAATCGACCATTAGCAGCAGAATCTAGCAAAGCCCTACTCTCATTACCCAACCCATTGTAGAATGATTGAACTAGGAACCATTTCTCAAGCCCATGATGAGGACACATTCTCAATAACTCCTTAAACCGTTCCCAAGCATCATATAATGACTCATCTGTCTCCTGATTGAAGTTAGTGATTTGGCTTCTCAATAAGGCAGTTCTCTGTGGTGGGTAGTATTTCCTCTGAAAAGCAAGAGCTAAATCCTCCCAACAATTAATGGTGGCCATATTGAGATCATTCAACCAGGTTCTAGCCTTGTCTTTTAATGAAAACGGAAACATTCGCCTTCTAATGTAGTCCTTAGAGACATTCATTTGCTTGATAGTATCACAGTATTGAAGGAAATTCTGTAAGTGTAAGTTCGGATCTTCCTTCAATGTCCCTGAAAACTGATTTCGTTCAACCATGTTCACAAGAGCCGGTTTCAGTTCAAAGTTAGCAGCATCGGTATCGGGTACTGAATAACCTCCAGCCATAGACTCCGTACTAGGCAAGGAATAGTCTCTCAATGAACGGGCCGCAGGTGGCGGTGGTGGTGGAGGCGGTGGTCCTCTACCCTGTCCTTCTCCTTCGGCAGCCATTTCAACTTCTAAATACCCTTCAAACAGCGGATTGAAGGTGAACTCGAAAAACTGAGACAAGTCAGAAACAGTTTCCTCCACAGATCGGGGAAGAAAAATTCGGCGTCTACTACGTCTCAACCGTTTCAGAAACACTCGCTCGGGCTCAGGGAAGATGTAAGTATCAGGCTCGTGGTCGTTTTGCATAAACCTATGAACCTGCACACAATATAAACTCCGAGCAAAGATAAGAAATAGCCCCAAAGAACTGAATAGTTCTTTGAGACTAAGAAAAATAAAAATAAAACAGTAAAAACCCGACTAATAGAATTAAAAATTGCCTCCCCGGCAACGGCGCCAAAATTTGAACAGGCTATCGCACACCTATCAAAAGTAAACCAAACGACACTAACTAATGTAGCTAGGGTAGTAAGGATCGAATCCTCAGGGAAGCAGTTAAACTCTATTAGTTCTAAAAAGCTTAAACTGTGTAAAGAGCCTTGGTCGAGAAGTATTGACTAGCTAACTGACTATTGACTAATTACTAACTAATTACTGGAAATGACGAAGAATTAAACCAATAAACTAAGCCTAGGGTCATTCGGGTCACCAAGAACAACTAATGGATTCACTAACAAAGATCGTTCAATCTCACAATTATCGTCAAATTAGGGCTCACTAATTCTCTCGAATCTAGACTCCCTCGAAACTCATCTAGCGGCTCTCGCTCATGCCTAGACTAATTCCGCCTATTATTCAGTGGTCTTATTGTGGTATTTTTACCTCTCGGCATCAAATTCAACAATTACCAGAATTACAACTAAATCTGCGCACAATTCAATTGTAAACAAAGAAACCAATAATAGGAAATTGACTACTAATTATGGGATTGAAACAACCTAATTTAATTAGTCCATTGATTGATCAAGGTTTCCCTAACCCTAGAAATTAGACTACTCACTCATAATTATGAAGATTAAAACAAGAATAATTGTAAAAACCCTAATTGAATTCATGAAGTAATTAATAACTAAACTAATTAACATAAACAAAATTAACTAAATTAATTAAACTAGAAAGACTAAAAAGCATAAATTAAACTAAAATAAAGAACAAAACCAGAAGAATTACCAATTTGAAGAACAATTGAAGACTTGAATTGAATTGAAAATCAAAGTTATGAACAAACCCTAATTTCCCCTAATTTTATTTGAGAGAAAAAAGTGCTTCATTCTATATCCTAAGAGAGTAATTCTAAATTATCAAAAGCCTCAATTCTTTTGCCTAGAAAACCATGCCTAATGTACCCAAGTTGGGCTTACACAGCCTAAGTACGAAGGAAATAAAAGAAAAACAAAAGTCGGGAAAAATCGTCTGATGCGGGCGCATAGGAGGTTTATGCGCCCGCATCAGACCTCCAGAATGCCCTTTCAGCTGAAATCTTGATAAATGCGCCCGCATGTATTGTTTGGCGCCCGCCATATGAACGTCAGAAGCTTTATTTTGTCCTTTCTCTTATTTCTTCATAAATTCTTTAAGGCTTGTTTTACACTTCTTGACACGCATTTCCATGCACCTTCATTCTTATCCCGTCTAAGCTTTCCGGCTTCGTTCTGAGCCTCGGTTTTCGTGCCTGAAATTACAAAACATACCAAAACCGAGCATAACAACCGTGGATGATAAAAATCAACTAAAATGCTCTAAAATTGCCGGAAATTAATCAAACTTGACGAGACACTTCAAATTAGCTAAAGAACATCGAATGAGCTAAAATAAAGCCAGATTAACAACTTCTAGGCATAAAATTGACTCGAAGCAAGGGGAAAAACACTATAAAAACCACACATATCATCCACCTTGCCAAAATTTGTAGGGATGCTCCCCCTTCTCCTTTTAGCTTTTCGGATGCCGAAGAGGAGGTTGACGCCACCAATGCAGATGAGGGTGATGGTGTTGATGAGGATCAGCAAAACAAGGATGATTCTGGGATAGTTAGTGTATAAGCAGATACAGATACAACTGCCTCTACCACTGTGGATCAACCACCTCACCCTACTCAAGCTGAGAAATGAACCTCCCTTGATTCTTCTTCACCTTCTTCTTCTCTTATTGACTTAGTGTTGTAATTTTCTAAAACAATTGATATTTTTGTTGTTGAATTGTAATCTTTAACATTTGTAATCATTCTGCAATTTTATCACCATTGATGTCTTTGAATTGCATCACTTTATTACTTCTATGAGTACTTATATTTTGCTTACAATCTCAAGCTGCTTTATATTTACAATATTTATAATCTCTAAGTAATTTTCAATAACCAAAGTATAATTCATTGTACTCCAAACTCAAACTTTAATTAGAAATTCGTATTCAAAATTTCAAGCTTCCTTTTGAATCTCATTGTTAGAAGTGGAGCAACTAAAACATTGAGTTAAAACTTAACATTTTTAACTCTTTGAGAGGGAGTGGTTTTAAAAACCAGAATCAATCATATTGATTAAGTGATGTATACTAATATTATATCTTTTTACTTACTAACATATAAAATTTATCCAAGAATCTACCTGCTCATTACAGTGAGATCCCTGAGTTTATAAATTCTAGTTTTGATTGATTCATCACTCATTAGGAGTGATGAATCAATTAATCATATTGATTGCCCTTAAAATTAGGGATCGAACCTGTCGTCGACCAACATGGGTTTAACATCTAGAGCAAGACCGCTATGGAGGAAGGAGCACCAGATTGTAAGGGACGATTGACTTCCGAAGAAGTAGAGTCACCACTAGCTAATTCTCGTGGCATCTCATGACGAGGACGAACAGCGACGCCGCCACGCATGAGATGGCCACGACCGCGACGCTTAAAGGAGCTGATAGGAGGAGGGGGAGGTAAGTTTACAGATGGGTCAAGCCTAGGTTGTTTGTTGGGACGAGCAAAGCCGCCACTGCGACTTCTTCGCATGATGAATTGATAGAACAATTCTCCGGTTTTGGTATAGGGGGTAAATTTCTGTAACGGATGCCACTTACTATCTACGCCAAGAGAAACCTTGTCGAGATCTGCAAATAAGAGGATAGTAAGTGACACACCACAAAAATGCGGACTACCATCCATAATATATATATATATATATGTAATCAACGACAACACCAAGCTATAACAAAAAGGGGGGGGGGGGGAGGGAGAGAAGAACTATGAAGTATAAGTATTACCATTAAGCTTCCCGGTCACAGAACCACATAAGTCCATGACAGCTAATGGGACATTTGATAAAATATACTTAACATCAGGCATCCAAATACTTCAATAGCTGGATTCAACAACAGAGAAATACTCAGTAGTAATTTCAACTCGGTCAAATAAATCCAAATTAGAGACATGACTCAACGAGGGGTTAGGAGACACAAAGTTCCTAGCAATGTCAAAGTTGTCGGGTACACTTACCCAATACCACCATCCCAGCCATGACCTTTGCCCAGTAGATCGCGGCCAAGAGAGGATATTGTTAAGGGAGCAAAGAGTGGAGTACCAACCACCAAGAGGATGGGAACCATCTCTCTTCATCCAAAACAATGATTTAACAACATGAATATTCTGTTCAAAATTTTTAAATGTTAACATCCACACAAAGGATACAATTTGACGAATCACTGTTGGAGTTATCTAGGCAAGACAAAAACAGAAGTGATTCAAGATATCTGCAATTCAGGGGTGCAAAGGGAATCTCAAACCATGTTCAACGTGATGCGCATATACACCAATACAGCAAGTACGAGGAGAATGGATAACATCGTCAACCTTAGGAAGGAAAGAGTATAGTCGTCATGAATACAATAAAATTGTCTGGTCTATGACCAATAATCTTCATTAGTAGCAGGAATCACCAATTGAACTCAGGACAGGTAGAAGCCAGTCCTGTGATTTCTTTGTCATCCGCATCAAGCAAAACTTGCGCCGGTCAAGAAACATCTAGAGGAGAACCAATCATATTAGTCGGGTTACCAGTAGAGGCAAGAGTGCTACTGGCAGGGGCTGGAGTCCATGAACTGGAACCTACACCAGCACTAGTAGGTGCACCACAAGGAGTATTAACCAAATCATTGAGAAAGGCATCACCACCTGCATCTTCACCTACGTCGGGATACATTAAGGCAGAATTCTCGACGCGGACAGACTTCCTTAATTGAACAAAAGGACTTAACCCATGGAGGTCAAGATTAGTGCCATATTGATTAAATTTATAAGAGTTGGGACAACTAACAAGCAAATACCTAGTAGAAATAGAAGATATATCATGAAAATCATCTTTGTTCGAACAAGAGTGACTGTCAAACAAGGCCTGACGAAGGCTATCAACATCTCTATGTTGCTCAGGATTAAAACAAAAGTAGCCTCGATTACCCTCCCCAGATAATTTGTCATCATTATCATCCAACACAACCAAAGCCGGTACTATATGCGGTCGCGCATGAGTACCACCGGCACAATCACCAAAACGAGGGGGTAGAAAAATATTTTGTTTCCTAACTACACTCCTTGTAGCTATCCGGCGAGGCAATAAAGAAAGTTGTCAAGGGCATTTCGACACTTGAAAGCACAAGGAAATAGAAATACAAATCACACAATCGTTCACCAAAGCAAATAAAACAGACGTTACAAAGGGAAAACACGAATACCACCACCGTGCACGGTGGAGGGGGGAAACCAAAGTACAAAAACAACCAATTGCCACCAATATAAACAAAATATATTCCATACATCCTATAAAGAAAAACTTTACACAACCCAAAAGAAAAAACAAAAGAAACAAAAAAATGGGAGGGGGAGAGGAAGCAAACTCAGAAAAACAAGACAGAAAGACAACTTTGGTAATCAAACAAGAGAAAAGAGGTCCAAAAATAACGGAGTAAGGAAGAACAAGAATAAGAAAGAGTGAAACAAAGAGGTAATTTAATACAGAGTAAAAACGTATTTAAAGGGGCCAACTAACCACCCACAATTTCAAATGAGTGGGCACGAGAAACGAGGCACAACAGCAAAACAATAACTGCAACACTTGGACTTCATATCCCACAATTAAACGCGTAACATCGTAGGACTGACAATGTTACTTTAGGGGGGAGTGGTTGTAGGGGTACCTTCCCAGCTCCGCCGGTAAGGGCACGACCGACACCAACTAGCTCGGAACTGCCAGACACCCGAAATCCCTTACATTAGGAGACATGCCAATAGCATGTCTCATCCCAACTGTCCACTTGGCAGATATCCATTGGCATATAGGTCAACTTGTACTATTACAAAACTCTCCATGTAATCGTTTGTACTATTCACAACATATATACAACTACCTATTCTTAACATTTTCCAATTATATCATTTGCTTATTCTCTCTTACCATCTTAGTAGTTTCATTATAGTTCATGGTAACCACACCAGAACGCTAAAATTTGCCAAAATTTTGAAATAACTACCTAATGAAATTTTTTATTATTTAACCACCTAATGGTGTCATTTTTCTTTAAAATAGGTACCAAATATCAATAATGTGTCAACCTTAAACACAACATTTTAACACAAAACATGCACAAATGATGTAATATGTTTCTCACAATGTTTCCAAATTAATTAGAACACCATGGTGTTTATGCAGGATTTTAGTTGACATATTATGGGTATTTGGTACCTATTTCAAAGAAAATTATCACTATTAGGTGGTTAAATAAAAAAAATTGTTTTCAATATGTAGTTATTTCAAATTTTTGGATAACATTAGGTGGTTATTATCAAAATATCATTTAGATTAGTTATCATTATCTTTAAAAAAGAATCTAGTCTAATCATTATTTTAGGAAAAAATTATGAAAATAATCCAAACTTTGGATGGTCACCTAATAAAAGACCCAACTTTGCACATGATTTTCCATTTTTGGACTAAATGACTGTGTTGCTACAAAATTTCAAGTCAAAGTCAACGACAAGCAATTAAGTAAACAAATGATATTTTATTAATAATTTGAATGTAGGTACAATCTCTGACTCTCTGTAAACAGTTTATAGAAAAATAAACTAAGTCTTCTGATTCTGTTCCCCTGCTGTTGGATGACACCTGTCGACATCAACCAAATTTGTATGACAATGTTTGTGTGAGGGCTGTTCAGCTATAATCTGACTTAAAATGTGTTTGAGTGCCACGTACGTGAACAATTTGCACAATTTGGTAGTGCTTGATGACTATTGGCAGAGACAATGAATTTCTTTCTTTCTCTTTCTTTCTTTTTTTCCTTCCCCCTTTTCTATCTGAGGTGATGATGGGTATTTATATGAGAGTTTAACCTTCATCTTGGACCCAGAGATATGGGCTTAGAATCTTTTGATGACTTGGAAGTCTTATAGTCTTCTAATTTGGCCCAATAGACATTTTATTTGGACTAACAATATAATCGGCCCAAATAATATAATTAAGACCCAAAATATTTAATTCATTTGGATATTTAATTTAAAGGGATAAATTGATTAAATTGAGCAATTTTTATTTTATTTAACTCAAATAATTAATTTATTTTGATTTTGAGACTTTGATAAATTTTCGATGTCTACAAATTGTCCCCTCGAGACCGTGTCACGTATACAATTTTGAGTGTTTACTCATGACGGGGTCTCGACGTGTTTAACTTAGAAATCATTCATTTGGTTTTTTTTGTCCATGTCACGTACACTAGTAAAAGTGTATTTTTGTACCTGATTAAACCTCGGTGTGTTTGACTTTGAAAGTCATTACACTATGTCACACCTGTGGTCTCGGATGTGACAAAGTGCTCAAGTCATCTATCTTGGAAGTCGGTTAAATTTCGGAAGATAATAGGCGCATAAAATTTTAGTTAGGGATAAAAACCTATCCTTCATTGACAAGGTTTCCGTGTACAACTAACCTTTATTTAAGCAATCTGTTGAAATTATCCACTCATATTGCAAAACAAACTGCACAGCCTATCGCCATTAGCAGCCTAATATTGTCAAAGGCATTCCAATCTTCCTCCTTCTCTTTTCTTTATTAGAAATCAATTTCCCTATGCAGGTATTCACTTTTTTTTCTTTGGGATCACAGCCCCTTTACTTTCGTTGTTCTCTGACTACTTCCTTTTTCCTTATTATTATTATTATTATTATTATTATTATTATTATTATTATTATTATTATTATTATTATTTTTAACTCATAGTTGATCACTTAACATGTTTGGTGATATTGACCTATTCATGCAATGCTTTTTTTTCCTTTTCTTGATGATCACAGAAGCAAGATAACATCCTTGGTTCAAACTTTACAATTATTGAAACCTGGTACTTGTGAGTACGGGCCTCTAATATTTTTTTTTCTTCTTTTTTTTTTTCATGTCTTTGAAATTGAACTTAACGTCATTACTTAGGGTTCTTAGCAACGTGTAGCAGTGTGTAGCACTGTAACCCTCTGACTTTCCTCCTCTTCTTTTTGGCTACTTTAATTTTGGCCTTTAATTTCTTTTACTTGTTTTATTTTTGGTGACTTTAACAATGAACTTTCTGCACAATGGTATAGTGCAACAACTCAATGTCCTTGATCTCTTTGACTATACTAAATATTCTCTTTCGAGGGAGATCCTACTCCGATCTTCATCATCATTACTCTTGCACGCTCGTTTACATCTTATACGTACGAGTACAGTTGCTTCTCGCCGAAGGTAATACTCTGGTACCTCTTAATATAAGGTCTTTCTTATTAAATATGTGATCGTCAAATTCCTTTACTTTTTGTCTCTGGTCCTTGGTTGTCAATTATATACGACCATTGTTCACCTTTTTTGTACTTAGCGTCCCTTGTTTCCATTCCGATGTCGAAACCAATATTTAGCAGTAACATTCTCCATAGTCATGGTAGGTAGCTACACAATCACACTCTTTTTTAAACTTCTCTTGATGATTATTCTATTCTTTGTTGCATATGTAGCCTTTTATATACATGAATATATCTCTATTTTGAATTCATGTATATAAATTTGAGTACTAATTACTATTAGGGGAGACGTTCGACGCCCCTTTGACTTTCTTCTTTGAATTGCCAAAGTGTTTGTGATTTAATATCATGGGAACAATTCGCTACGTGTTTGTATACCATTAACAATGTAAAATACTATAGGTATGTTGTTGGACACATATACTTTGTCATGGCATGATGTCACATAATTTGAATTTTGACACTTAAAGTTAACTTTGATAACACGATTAATTATTTTTAACAATTTAGTCATATATGATGCTTTCGTGAATAACTTCTCTATTTTATTTTAGGCACAATGGCTCTAAGTTATTCCTAACTTTTCCATATGCGCGCTCGGTACTACAGACTGAGGTATTTCATTCGACTTTCGATTGTAAGATCCCTCTAATTTTTATCACACTATTATTTTGTCTTGCTTTTGTTTTTGTGGGTGCACGTATTTGTATGTCTTTGCAGATCAGTCACCATAGTGGGTGAGAGTTATCATGATGGGTAAACTGGTTCAGTCATTTACACCCATCAGAAGTGTATAGGTCACATTGGCTCGCCCTATTAACCCAACACTTTCAGATAGCCTCGCTGAAGAATGAAGATGCAGCAGTGACCCAGGATCATCACAGCAGTTGAGAGTTATTTTGGTGGGTCAATTAGTTCGCCCATTTGAACCCATCAGAAGTGTTTAGGTCACATTGACTCGTCCTGTGAACCTAACACTTTCAGATAGCCTCACTGAAGAACAACGCACTGCTCAAGAATAAAGCAACATCCACCTTGCATTGGCGCTTGCTAACTACACACGCCCCATTCCCCTTTTATGCTCATATTTATATATATATTTTTATCTTGTTTAAGGTAACAAGTTATCGCCATCATAACTTTGCTCACATGTGTTTTGTTTGATGTGCAGTTTAACCTCTTACTTAGGAGACAATTTTTTCCTGGTGATGCGTAGTTTAATTTCTTGCTTAGGAGATTATTTTTTGAACTAGTGCAATTTAACCTCTTGCTTAGGAGACAATTTTCCTTGGTGATGTGTAGTTTAATCTCTTGCTTAGGAGATAATTTTCTTGGTGATGCGCAGTTTAACCTCTTGCTTAGGAGTTCTTTTTTTTTTTTATGAACTTGCAGTTTAAACTCTTGCTTAGAAGATAGTTTTTTTTATTAGACTTGCAGTTTAAACCCTTGCTTAGGAGATATTTTCCTTGGTGATGTGCAGTTTAACCTCTTGTTTAGGAGACAGTTTTTCTTGGTGATGCGCAGTTTAACCTCTTGCTTAGGAGTGATTTTTTTAATGAACTTGCAGTTTAAACTCTTGCTTAGGAGATAGTTTTTTTTATTGAACTTGCTGTTTAAACTCTTACTTAGGAGACAGTTTTTTATTGAACTTGTAGTTTAAACTCTTGCTTAAGAGATAGTTTTTTTTATTGAACTTGCAGTTTAAACTCTTGCTTATGAGATTACTCCTTATGGAGGAGGGATTTTTTGTTGTTTGTTTGGCTGCACTTGAGTGTTCATTCTTTCATCATATACCATCGAATGTTTCAACTCTCGAATTACTCAAGCTGTCTACGTACTTGCAAGCAACAATGACACCGCTTTGCAAGATCAAGTTGTCTAGGGACGCCTCTTTTTTTTAGTTTTTTTTTTTAAACTTTTACTACTGTTCTTCAACGAACTTCATTTCAGGAGTAGTAGCGTTTAAGGAATTTGCCATTTATAGGACCGATGCGTAACCCATCACCATCTACTATTTTAAACGCTCCATTTATATAGAATTCTCGCACCACATAAGGGCCATCCCACTTTGATGTGAACTTGTTTACAGTCTTGCGGGATGTAATTATAGGTCTTCTTACTGCCAACACCATGTCCCCAACTTGAAAGGAACGAGGCCGAACTTTAAGCTCGTGACATGCAAGCTTGGTAGCATTCTAAAATTTGTTAAGCTTGGAGCCTATTTTCATAAAGTGCTGCTAACTTTGCCAATTGAAGCTTATCGCTTTCTTCATTTGTTAGACCTTCTTGTATGGCGACTCGTAACGATGGGATTTGCAACTCCAATGGTAGGATAGGTTCCACACCATAGACCAAAGCATATGGTGTTGCTTGTGTTGCAGTCTTATATGTTGTCCTGTATGCCCAAAGAGCTTCTCCAATTCGTTCATGCTAATCACACTTAGTTTTTAAAACTACTTTACTTAGCAAGTTAGAAAGCATTTTATTAAAGGTTTCAGCTAGCCCATTGGCAGGAGCATTGTACATTGACGATTTGTGTTAGGTGAATTTGAACTTTTCACAGAGGCTTGCCATCAATTTGTTGTAAAATGGTGTTCCATTCTTAGTGACAATTCGTTTTGGTACATCATATCTATAGATAATGTGAGTTTGAATAAAGTCGACCACATTTTCCTTCTTCACTTCATTGCTTCAGCCCACTTCAAGAAATAGTCCGTTGCAGCCAAAATGTATGCATGGTATGTGGATGACTTTGGAGTGATAGGTCCTACGACGTCAAGTGCCCATGCTTCAAAGGGTCAAGAAGCCATTGTGGGATGCAATGGTTCTGGGGGTTGATGAATAAAGTTGGCATGAAACTGACATGCTTCATATTTCTTCGCGTACTCCATGCAATCTTGTACCATTGTGGGCCAATAGTACATTCTTTTGACATGACCATGCAACTTTGGGCCTTATTGATGAGCACCATAAATCCCATAGTGAGCTTCCTCCATGATTTTTGTTGCTTCATCTTCATTACAAGACACCTTAACCAAAAACCATGAAAGGACCTTTGATAAAGTGTTTTCTTGTAGTATGTAAATCTAGGAGCTCGACGACATATCTCATTCTTGCGCTTTGGATCACTTGGCAGCTTTCCATGTTCCAAGTAATCTATAATTGGTTGTTGCCAATCCTCTTTGTCAATTTGATAGGCAAATATTGAATTGACTTCTTCACCACTTTCTTCCTCATTAAGCGATGCAACCCATCAATTACACACAGGTACATTCATGGTCTCCTCTGCCCCTAGTGCCAGAGTGGCTGCAAGATTAGCGAGCGCGTCACCCATTTTATTGGCACTCCTTGGAACATGCTAACTTCGTTTTTTCAAACATGACTAGTAGCTTTAAAGCACGTCTATGGAGAGGGAGTAAGTCTTCTTTCTTGACTTCATATTCACCAGCAAGTTAACTTACGACCAATTGTGAGTCTCCATTTCAATAGCCATTTGGAGGCCTATGATAAGAGCTTGGCACTCAGCCATAATATTTGAGAATAGTTGAGTCAAGACAAATGAATAAGTTAGCACATGCTTTTCAGGTGACAATAGTATGACCCTTGCACCTGCTCTATCACAACGAGCTGCCCTATGAAAATACATTTGCCAAGGTGGCAAGTAGGAGCGTTTAAATCCGATAAATTCCGGTCTGAATTTTTGGACATCCGGATTTTCTGGAATGGGAAAATTAATTTCGATTTTGACTTGGGAAAACCGAAATTCTGAAAATCCAGATATCCGGATTATCCAGAACGGAAAACCGGAATTTCGGTTCCGAATTTAGTGAAATTTGTATTTTTTTTCTTGTTTAAACTCTCAATTATTGCATTTAAAACTTGGGCATTTGGTTGATAATTCCTACAGCAAAGCAAGTCCCCAAATAGCTCCATAATTCCACACATCAATATAATGCAATAAGAAAATAAAAATTACGGCTAGAAGCCTAAATTTGCCATAAAAGGCTCAACAAGTCACCAATTTTAAATAAGTTTAATATTACAATATAAAGTTCAAAGGGAAAGGGAGAACAAATTACAACCATGACAACAAAGGGAGGGGATAAAAAGTACAACAAATCAACAAATGCAAACTTGATGATTCTTCAAAGTCCATCACAACATTATATCCATTGTCTCATCTATTATGATTTCCGGTTGCTCCAAAGTTAAATCCTTCAAGCCTACAAAACAATGAAACCTAACCCATTCCATCAACAATTAACATCAAGTGGAGTTAACATTATTAAAAAAACAAGGTTAAAGCAAAAAAATTGTAAACATAATAACCTTCTTCCATTTCATCAAACATTTTCAAGTTCTCTTCAATCACTAGTGGCATAGAAGAAATACGTAGCCAATCATTTGAACAAACTAATGCTTCAACCATTTTTAGAGTCAATGAAGTTCGGAAATCGTCTAGCACACAACCCCCCCATACAAAAAGCCGACTCCGATGCTACGTTAGAAATAGGTATGGCAAGCACATCTTTAGCCATCTTTTGGAGAATAGGATACCTCTTCTGTTGATCTTTCCACCATGTTAGGATATCAAAATTTTGACTCTTTGACTCTTTTACTTCTTGGAAATACTTTTCTAACTCAGATTGTGTCTCACTAGTTTCCATACAACTTGTGTCCCTTTTGAAATTTTGATGTCATCAATTCCTCAAGGTTATTTATATCCCGCACCCATCTAGTCCTAGTCTTATCAACATCATGAGTAAAGGTGGAAGTATATGAAGTAGAAGTAGAGGTAGATGCTTGAGTTTTCTTTGGTTGAGACATGGAAGCGGCATAATAGTGAAAAAAAGAGTCTAAAACAAACTTAATCTTAGAGGTCAAAAGATTAGTTTTTGTTGCTTCATAATTATCATTCACCATCCACTCAACATAACTCTTTTTATGACGAGGATCTAAAATGACGGCCACAAACACTAAGACATTGATGTTTTCAACATTGCCATAGTATTTCTCATACTTTTCTTTCATATTTTTAGCCATGTTCTTAATACCTTCATCAAGTTAGTTCCATAAATTTCATGCACATAAGAGTTGCAAGTGGCGTATCGAGAACCTGATAACCTCAATGTTGCATTGTAGAAGATGTTCAAGAAAGGTAACAAAGAGGCCACCCTCTTCCAATCATCTTCACTTGGACCACCACCAATTTTTCTCAATTATTTAAAAAAAATTAGAATCTTTCATGAGCAAACAATCAAAAGACTTTTTGAATTTTATAGAAAATTCAAGCATTAGAAATGTAGAATTCCACCTTGTTTCAACATCCAAACAAACAAGACTTTTACTCTCCAAGTTTTTTTCCTTTATACATTCTTTAAATTTTAAAAGTCTAGCAGGTGAAGATTTAACATACTTAACAAGAGCACGGATTTTCATAATTGACAAGTCAAGTTCTTTCAAACCCTCTCTCACAATCAAGTTTAACACATGAGCTGCACATCGCACATGCAAATATTGACCATCCAATACACTAGACTCCCAAATATTAAGCCTTCTCCTTAAGTAATCAATTGCAAGATGATTAGAAGATGCATTATCCACAGTCACAATCAAAATGTTCTTTAAACCCTATTCATTCAAAAATTTCTCAATAGTTTTACCAATGATTGCCCCAGAATGGCCGACAATAGGACAAAAGTTAATAATTCTCTTATGCAACACCCAATTATCATCAATAAAATGAGCTGTCAAACACATATAACCTAAGTTTTGACTAGAAGTCCAGCAATTAGTAGTCAAGCAAATCTTAGATCGTAGATTCTTAAACACATCTTTCAACTCATTTCGTTTTTGAAGAAAAAGACCATAAAAATCTCTAGTGATTGTAGTGTGTGAAGGAGGAAGAAATTGAGGGTTTATAGCTTTACAAAATGCACGAAAACCTTCACGCTCAACAAAAGCAAATGGTAACTCATCCATAATAATCATTTTAGAAAGTTCTTGTCTACAAAAATTATGATCAAATTGCCAAAGTTTAGGAACCGTGTAAGTTTGAGTGGTTCCATCAGAATTCATTAATGTTTTTGTCTCTAAGTCAATTCGTTTTTGGCTCATATCCATGTCGGGTTGATACTTTTTACATCTTCTAACATGATTTGATAAGGGAGCAGTGCCATTTTTACTATGACATCCAACATGCGCATTGCAATACTTACATTCAGCAATGGGAGGATCATAGCTGATTTTATCAAAGTGATTCCGCCATGTACACCGGTTCTGCTTCTCAATCGCCGTGCTAGCTTTGCTCCCAGACGAGGTTGATTTTTTACTTCTTTTCCTGCGCTTACGATGCTTTGTTGATGGCTCTTCCGCCGATGAACTAAATTGTTGGACATCTTCATTCTCCGTATTTTGGAAGTTGAGCAACACATGAACTTGAACATTATCATTGATACTTGATGACACTAAAAAATCAAACACAATTGATTTTAGTTATGGAAGAATAACAATAGTCTCAAACTATGTTGAAGCAACAAAATTAGTTTAGTCTCAGACGATGCATTACTTTAATTTTGTTAAACTCAGACTAAACTCATTACTTTATTTTCAATATTTCTTCCATTACTTTAGTCTAAACTCAGACTCTGCATTGTAACAAACTAACAATAGCCTTAGACTATTAGTCTGTAATTCATGGTAAAATACAGAATACATAAATAAATGAAAAAAAAAAAAAACAGAATACAAAATAAGAGAATAAAGGTTTCACAATAACAAATTAACAATGCACGATAACGAAAAAAAACAGATTACAAAAAATCCGAAAAAAAATTATCACAAACACATACAGAATAACGAAAAAAATTATCACAAAGATAATACCAAAAAAAATTTTGAATACAGAATAACAGATTAAGTGATTAACATGATATAAAATTATCACAAACTTAAAAAAAAAAACAGAATAACGAAAACAAAAAACGGAATATAGATAATTTATAATTTGATAAATGGAATATAAAATAAACGTTATATTATATAATCGAAAATTCGAAATAATCAAAAGTAAAGTAAGAAAATCATGAATTAAAGTAAACAAACTAAATCAAGTGACCAAGATAGTTGAGTTTATGAATTAAAAGCAATAAAACAGAATTAAAATCAATAAAAACGAAATAAAATCAAGTATTTAAAAATAATCAGCTAAAGGCAAAAAAAATTAAATTAAAAAAGGAAAAATTGATTCTAATAATCCCACCTTTTACACATTTAAGAATAACAATCCCACCTTTCAATTATCTCATAATAGTCCCACCTTTATGACTTGTATTCTTTTATTGGTCCTTACCGGTTAATAGTTAAATTAGTAGGTAATATATGCAAGTGTCATTATGTGATTGGTAGAGGAAATTTTTTTCTTAAAAAAAAAAAAAAAAAAAAAACCAACTCCTC
>PYUH01004047.1:194577-214443 GCA_016808085.1 Suaeda aralocaspica
TGAAGCTTATCGCTTTCTTCATTTGTTAGACCTTCTTGTATGGCGACTCGTAACGGATGGGATTTGCAACTCCAATGGTAGGATAGGTTCCACCCATAGACCAAAGCATATGGTGTTGCTTGTGTGTTGCAGTCTTATATGTTGTCCTGTATGCCCAAAGAGCTTCTCCAATTCGTTCATGCTAATCACACTAGTTTTTAAAACTACTTTACTTAGCAAGTTAGAAGCATTTTATTAAAGGTTCAGCTAGCCCATTGGAAGGAGCATGTACATTGACGATTTGTGTAGGTGAATTTGAACTTTTCACGAGGCTTGCCATCAATTTGTTGTAAAATGGTGTTCCATTCTTAGTGACAATTCGTTTTGGTACATCATATCTATAGATAATGTGAGTTTGAATAAAGTCGACCACATTTTCCTTCTTCACTTCATTGCTTCAGCCCACTTCAAGAAATAGTCCGTTTCAGCCAAAATGTATGCATGGCTGTGGATGACTTTGGAGTGAATAGGTCTACGACGTCAAGTGCCATGCTTAAAGGGTCAGAAGCCATTGTGGGAGGATGCAATGGTTCTGGGGTTGATGAATAAAGTTGGCATGAAACTGACATGCTTCATATTTCCTTCGGTACTCCATGCAATCTTGTACCATGTGGGCACATAGTACATTCTTTTGACATGACCATGCAACTGGGCCTATTGATGAGCACCATAAATCCCATAGTGAGCTTCCTCCGATTTTTGTTGCTTCATTTCATTAAAGACACCTTAACCAAAAACCATGAAAGGACCTTTGATAAAGTGTTTCTTGTAGTATGTAATCTAGGAGCTCGACGACATATCTCATTCTTGCGCTTGGATCACTGGCAGCTTTCCATGTTCCAAGAATCTATAATTGGTTGTTGCCAATCCTCTTTGTCAATTTGATAGGCAATATGAATTGACTTCTTCACCCTTTCTTCCTCATTAGCGATGCAACCATCAATTACACACAGGTACATTCATGGTCTCCTCTGCCCCTAGTGCCAGAGTGGCTGCAAGATTAGCGAGCGCGTCACCCATTTTATTGGCATCCTTGGAACATGCTAACTCGTTTTTTCAAACATGACTAGTAGCTTTAAAGCACGTCTAGTGGAGGAGGGAGTAAGTCTTCTTTTCTTGACTTCATATTCACCAGCAAGTTACTTACGACCAATTGTGAGTCTCCATTTCAATGCCATTGGAGGCCTATGATAAGAGCTTGGCACTCAGCCATAATATTTGAGAATAGTTGAGTCAGAAAATGAATAAGTTAGCACTGCTTTTCAGGTGACAATAGTATGACCCTGCACCTGCTCTATCACACACGAGCTGCCCTATGAAATACATTTGCCAAGGTGGCAAGTAGAGCGTTTAAATCCGATAAATTCCGGTCTGTTTTGCATCCGGATTTCTGGAATGGGGAAAATTAATTTCGATTTTGACTTGGGAAAACCGAAATTCTGAAAATCCAGATATCCGGATATCCAGAACGGAAAACCGGAATTTCGGTTCCGAATTTAGTGAAATTTGTATTTTTTTTCTTGTTTAAAATCTCAATTATTGCATTTAAAACTTGGGCATTTGGTTGATAATTCCTACAGCAAAGCAAGTCCCCAAATAGCTCCATAATTCCACACATCAAATTAAGCAATAAGAAAATAAAATACGGCTAGAAGCCTAAATTTGCCATAAAAGGCTCAACAAGTCACCCTTTAAATAAGTTTAATATTACAATATAAAGTTCAAAGGGAAAGGGAGAACAAATTACAACCATGCAACAAAGGGAGGGGATAAAAAGTACAACAAATCAACAAATGCAAACTTGATGATTCTTCAAAGTCCATCACAACATTATATCCATTGTTTCATCTATTATGATTTCCGGTTGCTCCAAAGTTAAATCCTTCAAGCCTACAAAACAATGAAACCTAACCCATTCCATCAACAATTAACATCAAGTGGAGTTAAAATTATTAAAAAAACAAGGTTAAAGCAAAAAAATTGTAAACATAATAACCTTCTTCCATTTCATCAACATTTCAAGTTCTCTTCAATCCCTAGTGGCATAGAAGAAATACGTAGCCAATCTTTGAACAAACTAATGCTTCAACCATTTTTAGAGTCAATGAAGTTCGGAAACGTCTAGCACCAACCCCCCCATAAAAAAGCCGACTCCGATGCTACGTTAGAAATAGGTATGGCAAGACATCTTTAGCCATCTTTTGGAGAATAGGATACCTCTTGTGATCTTTCCACCATGTTAGGATATCAAAAATTTGACTCTTTGACTCTTTTACTTCTTGGAAATACTTTTCTAACTCAGATGTGTCTCACTAGTTTCCATACAACTGTGTCCCTTTTGAAATTTTGATGTCATCAATTCCTCAAGTTATTATATCCCGCACCATCTAGTCCTAGTCTTATCAACATCATGAGTAAAGGTGGAAGTATATGAAGTAGAAGTAGAGGTAGATGCTTGAGTTTTCTTTGGTTGAGACATGAGCGGCATAATAGTGAAAAAAGAGTCTAAAACAAACTTAATCTAGAGGTCAAAAGATTAGTTTTTGTTGCTTCATAATTATCATTCACATCCAATCAACATAACTCTTTTTATGCGAGGATCTAAATGACGGCCACAAACACTAAGACATTGATGTTTTCAACATTGCCATAGTATTTCTCATACTTTTCTTTCTATTTTTAGCCCTGTTCTTAATACCTTCATCAAGTTAGTTCCATAAATTTCATGCACATAAGAGTTGCAAGTGGCGTATCGAGAACCTGATAACCTCAATGTTGCATGTAGAAGATGTTCAAGAAAGGTAACAAAGAGGCCACCCTCTTCCAATCATTTCACTTGGACACCACCACCATTTTTCTCAATTATTTAAAAAATTAGAATCTTTCATGAGACAACAATCAAAAGACTTTTTGAATTTTATAGAAATTCAAGCATTAGAAATGTAGAATTCCACCTTGTTTCAACATCCAAAAAAACAAGACTTTACTCTCCAAGTTTTTTTTCCTTTATCATTCTTTAAATTTTAAAAGTCTAGCAGGTGAAGATTTACATACTTAACAAGAGCACGGATTTTCATAATTGACAAGTCAAGTTCTTTCAAACCCTCTCTCACAATCAAGTTAACACATGAGCTGCACATCGCACATGCAAATATTGACCATCCAATACACTAGACTCCCAAATATTAAGCCTTCCCTTAAGTAATCAATTGCAAGATGATTAGAGATGCATTATCCACAGTCACAATCAAAATGTTCTTTAAACCCTATTCATTCAAAAATTCTCAATAGTTTTACCAATGATTGCCCCAGAATGGCCGACAATAGGACAAAAGTTAATAATTCTTATGCAACACCCATTATCATCAATAAATGAGCTGTCAAACACATAAACCTAAGTTTTGACTAGAAGTCCAGCAATTAGTAGTCAAGCAAATCTTAGATCGTAGTTTTAAACACATCTTTCAACTCATTTCGTTTTGAAGAAAAAGACCATAAAAATCTCTAGTGAGTGTGGTGTGAAGGAGGAAGATATGTGGTTTATAGCTTTACAAAATGCACGAAAACCTTCACGCTCAACAAAAGCAAATGGTAACTCATCCATAATAATCATTTTAGAAAGTCTTGTCTACAAAAATTATACAAATTGCCAAAGTTTAGGAAAGTGTAAGTTTGAGTGGTTCCATCAGAATTCATTAATGTTTTTGTCTCTAAGTCAATTCGTTTTTGGCTCATATCCATGTCGGGTTGATACTTTTTACATCTTCTAACATGATTGATAAAGGGAGCAGTGCCATTTTTACTATGCATCCAACATGCGCATTGCAATACTTACATTCAGCAATGGGAGGATCGCTGATTTTATCAAGTGATCGCCATGTACACCGGTTTGCTTCTCAATCGCCGTGCTAGCTTTGCTCCCAGAGACGGTTGTTTTTTACTTCTTTTCCTGCGCTTTTCGATGCTTGTTGTGGCTCTTCCGCCGTGAACTAAATGTGGCCCTTCATTCTCCGTTTTTGGACAGGTGAGCCCACCATGACTGAACTCTTATCTTGATCTGGGTGACACAAAACTCCCCCTCAAACACACCCACCTTGACTTTTGTATGGAAGAAACATACGTCTCACCTCTTGTTGACAGCAACACCTTAGTTTCGTCTCCGCCGACTGATCCTTATCATTTTGTTAACACTCCGCTACCTCCTCTTTTTTCACTATTCTTCCATTTACTTTAGTCTAAACTCGACTATCCTTGTCCACCCCCTCCCAATCGCCTAGCCTCTTAGTCTGTCTTCCCTGGTCCGTCCGCCTCCCTACCTCCCGCCCCCAACCCCCCCCCCGACTCCCCCCCCTCGACAGCGCTCCCGGTTCCCCCACTCCCACCATTAACCCTGCCCGACCCGCCACCCAAAACCCGCTTCCCCCGACAATCCCGCCACAACCCATTCTCCACCCCCCCCCTCCCGCCATCCCCGCACCCCCTTCTCCCCAGGCTACTCCCCCCCAACCTTTTGAATCCCGCCTACCAGCTTCCGTGATTTTAACCTGATATACACTTATCCCACACTTCCAAAAAAAACAGAATAACGAACCACCCACCACCGGAATATCGCTCTTCTACTTTGTACCATGGACGCTTACAAATCCCGTTCTATCTCCCGCCCTTCCCCCCCGCCTCCTCCCCAGCCAAGTCAGAAACTCCTGAATTAAAGTCACCCAAACTTCCATCACGGTGCCCCGAAGTTGCGTTCTGCCTACAAGCATCACCCCGCCTTAAACTCTATCAACCCCTCGCACTCACCCTCGTAGTCACGACTCAGCTCCGGCCCCCCCCCCCAATTCAACAAAGGAAAAACTTGATTTCACTCCTCCACCTTTACACATTTAAGCATAACCCTCCCACTTTCATTCTCTCCTACTAGTCCACGACTTTATGCGTGTCTTTTCTTTTCTTGGCCTTACGGTTACTCAGTTAACTTAGTAGGTACTCTATGCAAGGGTCATTCTGTGCTTGGTAGAGGAAATTTTTTTTTTAAAAAAAAAAAAAAAAAAAAAACCAACTCCTCACTCCTCCATCAAAGACCCACCACCACCACCTCACCTTAGCAGGGCTAGTGACATCAACAGCCTTAGTCCTTCCATCATCACCAGTTAACACCTGAAACTCAACTTCTTCACCATCCCGAGGCTACAAAAACCCTCAGACTTCTAGATGAAAAGATCTTCGCCACCGTCTGACAGTGTAATAAACCCAAACCCCTTGGTGTCGTTGAACAGAGCACTACTTTCGCAAATTTGATGTTTCCTTCCCTGATAAACACATTGATGATTTCTTCAAGGCTTGTGAAATTGATCAACAATCTGGAATGAGATTCAACGAATTCATTGTGCTTCTCTTTCTTTTCTACCTTCTTCAAGACTAGGAGGATGTGGATGAGGTTGCCCGTTTTGGAAGCCATATTTGAGACACAGGTTGATGCTCTTACGTTTTTTGGACAAAAATGATGGTTATGTCAACAAAATTGAGATGATGGCTATCTATGCCCTTCTTTGTGCTTCTCTTCATTATTGGAATTATTCAATTTAGGTTTTTTGTGTTTAGATTAGGGGGTTCCATTGGTGTTCAATTGGTTGTTCGAATAGGTATTCTTATTTGGGGTTGCATGTTAGTGGTAGTGGTGGTGGTGTTGGAGGTTAGTGGCTTGGTTATACTTTGAGTGGGTGGCTGGGCTAGCTACGGTTTGAGTGAGTGGATGGTTCGTGGCTAGGGCTCGTTTGTGGTGGGGCTTAAAATTTTGGATGGCGAGTGGTTTTTTAGGTGGGGTAGTGGTGTCGATAGGTTGTGGTTTTGGTACGTGGTGCGTGATGGGGTGGTCATTGGAAATGATGTAGGGGTTGTGGTGGTGGTTATGGTGGCGTAGATGGTTGTTTATTTTTGTTTTTTTTTATTTTTATATTTTAACCAATTTTGTTAACTAAAAAATGAAAAAATTGATTATGGTAACCTGAAGTTCAGGTCATCAGTAAAAAGGACCAATAAAAGAATATAAGGTATGAAGGTGGGATTGTTGTGAGATAATCCAAAGGTGGGACTGTTATTTTCAAATGTGTAAAAGGTGGGATTATTAGAATCAATTTTTCCATTAAAAAAAACCCACTTACTTATGGAGTAATGGCAGATTGGGAGAAGCAGCAATGTGCGGTGTCGTCAGCGGCGGTGTCAGCGCCGGCAACCGTAACTCAGGCAGTTTCGTTGGCCTTGTTTGGGAAATTAGGGTTTGTTTGATTTTGAGAGGTAAGGAGAATAGGAGATGAGAGATTGGGAGTATGAGAGATTGAGAGAGTTTAGGGTTTATTATTAGATTAGGCCTTGAGAATGGGAGAAGGAAATGGGCAACTCAATAATCATATTATTTGGACTAATAATATAATCGGTCCAAATAATGTAATAATGACCCAAAATATTTAATTAATTTGGATATTTAATTTAAAGGGCAAAATTAATAAATTGAGCAAATATTTATTTTATTTAAGTCAAATAATAAATTTATTTTACTTTTGACACTTTGATAAATTCTTGGCGTCGATGACTAATTAACTGGTAACCTTATTTGATTTTTTTTTCTTTTTTTATTTTAATTTTCAATTATCATTTAATTTTCTTATGTTTTGCACCTCAACTACCTCCATTGCCACTCCCAAACCGTCATCTAGTCCAACTTGCAAATTCAAGAGATAAAAAAAATGAAAGAAAAAACAAACAGGCACGCAAGATATGACCGAATATAACATAATTTGGGGCATAAACACACCAAATACGCATGTTGCCGGTTTTTATTCATAAAAGCGAGAAACTAAGCGAAAATGGCAATAATGGCCTTAAATCACGACTAGAAAAGACTAAATTTGGGGTTAATCAGGTATAATAAGTGGTCATGAGGACCACTTATCAAGAAGTGATGAAGGGATTATTAGATTGCATGATAAGGTTGGGTTTGTATGAACATACTCAAAATGCAATTGGCAAGGAGATGGATGCATATCAGCCGTCATATTTTTTTTGGCCATCCAATGCCTATTAGGAGGAGGAGAAAAAATTACCAGGTAACTTGAATAATCCATACAAATTTTGCCTAGTAAAATATGATTTCGGCTTATTTTGTTTTTTGAACGGTGATAAGTTATTTATACAATTTGTTGTGTCTTTTCTAATGGCGGAGTGGTGGTCTTTTTTATGGTCCCCTTCCACCCTCAATCTTCAAAAGTTTTCTATACAGATTCTTAGTCTCACATGTAGTGAAGTTGGGGAGTTTTCCAACGTGTAAGAACATTTATTGCTTTTATGTGGCCCTAGAAAATGACGATTCTTATTTAGTTTGACTTTAACATGTAGTGAAGTTGGGGAGTTTTCCAACGTGTAAGAACATTTATTGCTTTTATGTGGCCCTTGAAAATGACGATTCTTATTTAGTTTGACTTTAACAAAAAAATTTAGTTGTTTTAAAGCTCCATACAAAGAAAAGGAAACAAATAACCCAAGCTCATTTGAATAACATGGAGTTTGTAAAGTAGAATCGTGCTTTGAAACGTGGATATGATAGAAAAGACACCATTGATTCCATTCTCTTGGATGAAGTGGATGAAAGCAATGAATGATTACTTGGGAGATTGGACGGAAAACCAAAGGATATTGAAGAGGATGAAATGGATGAATATATTATGGATAATTCGACTTTGAGGTTAGCTAGCAAAGTTTTGGGGGCTAATGATCTGTGTATTCTACCAGGGCTCAAGGATGAGAGATGTTGTTGGGTCTTGAACTAAGGCCGGTAAATGAAAACGAAAAGCTCTCTTAATAGAGTTGGATGAGGAGGATATTGGTTTAGATGAAGATTTCATGTTTTGTGAAGGTGAAGGTGATGTAGATGATTAGTGCTTTAGTTTAAAGTTTTAGGTTGACCATTATTAGTTTTAATCTTATGACTTTAATATATAAGGTTTTTTAAATTAGAAATGAATGTGTCATGTTGTGTAGTAGATTATAAATTTGTCCTCATCTATGACTTTGTGTTATGGTGCTTTATATTATGTATTTCATTTTCAATGTCGTTATTATTAGATTTATTGATTTATTTGTATTGTTATAAGTCCTATTTTGTACTTAATTGATTGCCATGACCCATGAGAAGCGTGCCTAGGCGCACAAAGTGCAAAGCGCACTTGCTTTTAGAGCTTCGGGGCAATTTTTGCCTTTTAAAACTAAGCTTGTATCCTACTCACTTAATTACACATTCACTATACCGTTAGTATGTTACAACAGGTTTATTAATCAAAATTGTAAATAATCAAAATTGCAAATAGCCCTGCACTGGGGACCACCCCAACAAATATATTAGTACATTAGATACCACTATTATGTTTTAGCTTTACAACAATGGCATTGACATATCTAAATACATTACTTCACAAACTACGTCTTCATCTTGGTTCCCACAAGTAAGATTACGCTGTTCACTTAGCTGGCATTTTCTGCATCGTTGCATTCATTATACATTTATACATGAATAATCTTTCTTAATTCTTACCAAGTCACCGTAGTGCACATATTCATTACACCAGAAAAACAATGTTTAGGAAATCCAAAATGCATCAAGGAAACATTACAGAGAATGAAGCACCTTCGCAAACTCCACATGCGAAGCATGTAAAACATGCTGAGCCTCTTAAGCTCCAAAGGGTATTGCCATCATCTGATGTTTTTCACTTCTGATCGGTCACGTTCAAAACTTGCTACTTGATTGGGCTAAAAGTTGGCAGAGTAGATGAGCAGATGAACACAGCCTTCAAAAATTTACCTATCCCATCCCAGAGCTTTGAGATCATTTACTTTCAGTTCAACATATTTTCCAAGCCTATAACAAAGAAAACAAAGAACATTATGGAGCTGTGTTTAATATAATGCAAGAAGTAGCTTATGACAAGTCTAATTCCACTACTCAATCGTTGTTTCGATAATTTTACTTCAGCTAACATCGCTTCCATACAATGAAAAAAAGTTAAAGATTAGCTATGCCCGTCCTCTAAAGAGGTAGTTGTTCGTACTTTATACTGGTAATTATATGAAGCATGTATTCCAAATAAACTGGAAGTATATATTTAAACATAATGTGAACACCAAAGACATCACTAGCCGCCGTAATATAGAAGTTTAGCACCTATTTTTAAGGGAAAGTTCTGGTAAATATGTTATCTTATCACTGTATCATATCATACACGAACGCTAATCCATTGACAGCAGAACATACCTCCAAAATCCGTCTTTATTCATTGCTAGTGATTATCACTTGTATTTCTTTCACTCTCACACACCTCATCTGCCTATGTTAATGTTCAGTTCTATTGGTTATCGTTTTTTTGGTAAATATATTTATATTACCTGAAGGAATAAAACCATACAACCACCAATAACCAAAAAATTACAACTAGCTTAGCACAAAAGCATAATTTGAGTACAGAAAATTCATCTTCTAGAAACAGTACAGACCTAACCTACAATCATTTGCAGCACTAAACCAAACTGCAGTCCTAGAAATTGCTTACATTGCTTAGGAAATCTAATACAGACTCGTAAAACTCTCACCAACAAGCTGTCTAACAGACTTACAACACCCATCAAACACTTTCCTATTTCTGCACAGCCAAATGCAGTACTCAATTTCAGTAAAAGAAAGCACAATAAGCCTATTTTACGCAACTGGAACCTCTGCTCCTCCGAAGAATACAATTTTAGCTAACACTACCTCCCACACCTGCTTAGTGAAGACACGTTGAAAGAACATATGATGCACACTTTCCTGAGCATTAAGACAAAAAAGGCAGCTAAAATCACATGAGATATGCCAGGAACTAATCTGTCATTTGTTCTAATCCTGTTCTGTAATACTAACCAGACAATAAACACAATCCTAGGTCTAGCATGATGGTGAATAACAAGTCTTTTCCATGGAACTTTCACAGCAACTGGCTGAGATAGAAAATCTGCCCCTTTTAACAGCTGCATCCCAGCCACTCAACTAATCTACAGCTGTTCTCATCTTAAGAATTTTCTTCAAAGCCCAAGATGATCTACTAGGGATAGGACTTGTCCAGAAGTTCCTGTGCCTGAAATATATTCCTGCACCCATTATATCCAAACGTTATCATTTTTAGTAGCTAAATTCCAAAGGAGCTTGCAGCAACATTCCAATTACAAACGTTAATGATGCTCCATCCTCCATGAACTTTAGGAAGACATAAGTGGTCCCAAGCCACCAGAGCTTTCTTTGAAGGATTAAAGGCTCCAGTCCACAAAAATATTTGACAATACCCCTTAATTTGCTTGAGCACCTTTTTAGGAATCAAAAAAATTTGACACCAATAAGTCTGCATTCCAAAAAGGATACTTTTAATGAGCTAATGTGCGCCTGGATGAGAAAAGATCCTGGCATAGCAGCTTTGAATTCTATGAGTCACCTTCACCACCAAAGGTTTACATTGATTGATAGTAAGCTTCTTAGAAGTGAGAGGAACTCCTAAGTACCAAAAAGGCATCTCTCCCTGAGGAATATGGAGAGTATGTAGAATAGCAGATTGGACTTCAGGAGGCACCCCTCCAAAATAGATTGGACTTCTATCTAAGTTAGCACATAACCCTAAGGCTTTGGAAATCTTCAAGAAAGTATGAAATAGAAGCTCAACTAAGGAAGGATCAGACTCTAGAAAACATCAAAAGATCATCAGCAAACATCGTATGAGTAATGGCTAACCACTCACATTTTGATGAAAATAAAATCAGAATTAAATTTAAGGGTAGCTAGACACCTTGAGAGATACTCCATATTAAGGGAAAAAAGAAAGGGAGACATAGGGTCACCATGTCTTAGTCCTTTCAGGGAAAGGCCTACAGGGAAGGCTATTGATAACAAACACACTGAAATAACACAGACCATGACCCGAGTAATGAATTTAGTAGGAAAACCAAGCTCATAGAGCATAGTAGAAAGAAATAGCCATTTAGAGAAATCATAAGCTTTTTTGAGGTCAAGATTAAACATACACCTGGGAGACAACCTTTTGAGCGTAACCTTCAATTAGTTCAGTAGCCAAGAGAATATTATCCCAAGAATGAAACCAGCTTCAGCATCATTTGCCATTTCACCTATTACTTGAGCAAGTCTAGAGGTAAGAATTGTAGCAATAAGTTTGTACACAAGGGTAGATAAGCAATGGGCCTATATTCTTTCACATATCTAGGGCATGGAACTTTAGGAACCAAAGTGACAGAAGTGATATTCCACTGATATAACATCAACCTTGTCTGAAAGACGTCAAGAACAGCTGCATATTTATCATCTTTTACAATGTGCCACGCTTTTTTGAAGAATATGTCATGGAATCCATCAACACCTGGAGCCTTACCATCGTTAATCTGATTAAGAGTATTATCAAATCTCAGGCTTTGTTACTTCCTGTGTAAGAACATTCCTGGCCTGAGATGATAGGATTTTACCAGCTCTGATCATAGTACAATCAACACCTTCTTAATTGATCACAGTACTATCAACACCTTCTAAATTGATAGCTGCTGAACCAAGCAAATCAATATAAAATTTTTTTAACACTTCACTTTGAATATCAGCAGCTCATCATTAGCATTATATAAAACATCCATTCTTGTTTCATCCAGCAAAAAGGAATTGAGAATTAGAATCACCATATTGCAACCACTCCACTCTAAACTCCTATCGATCCTTTCCTGACTGTCAGCCAGCACTTCAGATTCATAAGTTCCTCAGTTTCCCTTATGTGCAGAATAGGATTAGTAACATCATGAGTCAACTGCTCTTGAACATCATACAAGGCAGCTCTAGCACTCTCAATTTCAATATCCACATGAGCAAAATGAGAGGAATGTATTGTTTTAATTTGAGTTTTCATAGCTTCAAGGCCATGCCAAACTTTAGGCGTAGGAGAATCACACCTGGGCCAATAAGTATGAAGCATCCAATGAAAGCAATTTGTAACATGCTAATCCAACAAGTTATTGGATTTATAACAGAACAAGGTTCTCGATCGTAAAGGACGGAGGAGAAAAATTTTATGTGGATGACCAAGAGGAATGATCAATTTTGGTTCATGTAGCCGACCCCAACTTTTGGACTACAGGCTTCAATTGATTGATTGATTATTTAACTTTGATTTTCTAACACTTAATTGGGCCCACCTACAATCAAATCATTTTGTGAGCTTCAAGCATAACCTAACCTTACTTACACTATAAATGTTGTAACTATCAAAAATAGTTTTTATTAGGAAAATTTAACAGGATACACTGTTGGGAAAGCTAGAAGCAATATGGGCAAAACATGGATGGCTAAAATTAGCTGGCGTGACCGTGTAGGTATTTTTGGAATAAGCTGACCCAACAATGTTACGTCAACACTCAACATGATCATTCAGTTTTTAGCAATTCAAAATCACGAATCAAAATAAAACACACCATAATCCTCCCATCCTGATAATGGGCCGTTGTTATGATAGCAAACAAATTACCATCCAAAGAAAAAACTAGGGGAACATATGATTTGATAAACAGACTTTTCACCTAATACCGCTGAGGTCATATGAAATTCATGGAGTACCCTTGTAGTTTTACAAAATAACCAGATACCCCTAAGGATTTTAATTAGGGAACCTAATGCCTTGAATTTCTAACGGTGTTAAAAAAACGTTAACTCTTTGTAACTCATTTGCACAATTGTCTTAAGACAAATTTGATACTTGTGCAATGTTCTGAGTGTGCTCGCACCATTGACAATTGACACCATTGTCAACACCACTATCACCACCTTAACTCAACAGCCACCACCATCGTGACCATTATCAACCACCACCATCAAAATACCAAATCAACAATCACAATAGAAACCATTGTTCAAGCTCCTTAGTCCTTAACCCCAAATCGATCACCATTGAGCCGAAAAAATCAACCATCATTTAATAAGTAGCATCCATACTTCAATTCCATAACTAAAATGACACCAAAAAATTAACTTTAACAAGAGTACTCGTATTTACTTTGCACTCTCCAATCAATCATATCAACACTGGAGCAATGAGGCTTCTAAGATGCATGAACAGCCTTGTCCCAAGGTTTCCATACACCCAATTCTTCTTCTTCATCTGCCAGTCATAGTCGAGCCCTACCCATCTTCCACCGATCAACCTAAATGGGCTCGGATCTTTAAGTTGTAGAAGACACCTTGCTCTAACTCTACTATTGGTATGCTCTTGAACCATGGAGCAAGCATGTGGCATTGAGGTGCATTGTAACAACTGCAATGTCTCAAACAAAGCTTCTTCATCTCTTTTTTCTGTTTTATGTTCCCCGAAAACCCCGACATGACGTTGACCACGAGTTAGACAATGTTCTCTAAGCAATGGCTCCTGGCTGCCTTGTTGGTTATAGGAGAGAGAGAAAATGAAGGGGTAATGAAATTAAAAGAAAAAATGGCTTTAATTAGAAGTTTACTCCATAAAATTTGAAGTACCATAAACAATTAACAACAGTCAATACTTCGTAGAAGTTTTCTGTAAAAGATGGAAGACAAAAATAATTACAGTTAAAGTAGAAATAGAATTTCATTCAAAAAAAAAAATGTAAAAATAGTAAAAAGGGGCTTTCTTCAAATTTTGTCTTCCTGCTAAACTATAATTAACAGTTTTACAATACCTCAAGGGTATTTGATGAAATAAATTTGTAACATAATGTTTTGTTGATGGTGTTGGTGAGTGTAAGGGACTTAAAAACAAACTAAAAAATCGATAAGGGTACCCCGTAAATTTTGCAAAACCTTTGTTTAATATCAAAACAAAAGATAGACATGCAAATACCATATACTGCACATTGAAGATCAAGATGCAATGTTTGTAAATTCATGAACTCTACTACCTATTTACAAAACCGAGATATATTTAGTCATTTTACACAAAAACAGACAAAAGAACACTAGAGGTTATCTGTTATCCTCCAAAATGCATAACTAAACCAAAATATCCACACAGGAGGTAACTTGAAAAGGTAAATCTTTTGTTTTACCCAAGATCGGCGGAAAGCTTGAAACCACCAATTCGTATACGTTTGAGGGAATGAATCTGTGCAAGAAAAAGGAAGCAACTTTATTTCATTCAATGTTTGCATCCCTTTACATTATAAAACATTATGAGACAACAATACTTTCTCGACATCAGACACATTGGTGATGCTCCATAAATGATGATATAATAAATTTTTAATTTTATCAATGTACATTCCTGAACTAATCGTCAATGGAAATGAATTTCAAGATAAAATCATGTAATTCGTGTAGCATATTATTTTCGTAGAGATATAACATAATACATAAATCCTTAGTTTTTAGATCCTCTTAAAAGGTATTCACATTGCTATAAAGTTCACCGTCAATATACTTTAACAATGTTGCTTTTTTAATGTATAGTACGCAACTCTGTTCATCTTCTTGCCATTTTCCCCATTCAAACGTTCGTTGCTTTTTGGCCCACTATCTAATATGTTACACCCTTTTCACCAGGTTCCCTCGAGGCTTTGAAAGAAAATCATCGGGTACCATCATAGTTTCAAAAATTTGCAAGGTACCTCTAAGATCTATAACATCGTTAACAAATCCATTACATTATAAAGTTATTTATCTTGCCCAATTAATTAATTAACTCTAATGACTTGATTAATTAATTATTTCTCATAACTTACCACCTTCATCATCATCATCATCATCAATCATATCCATCTGCAATAGCTTACGACCATCAGCTTCATCAATTAAGCCAAGACGTTTGCTTAATCGAAGAAATCATGAAGGAATTGTGTCATCCCCAAATGTGCAATTATTGAATATGATATGGATCGAATTATGGAGATAATTAGTTCATTTGATTGGGTTGTCATTATACCATTGCTAAACAGTACTAATAACCTTTGGACTTGAAAAGTCAACCCGAAGTCCAATTGAGTGGATCCTATAAAGTCACACAAAGCGGTATAGATTGATCGTGGGCAAAAACCCATGATGGGATTATATCATAAAACCTGCCAATAGGAAAAGAGGAGCTTTTTGGGCTTAACCTAAATATTATAATATAATTATAAATAATGGGAATCATGAGTTTTATCAATTTATAAAATTTGATAACCTAATCATAAAACTAAAAATATTTTCTCTCCTCCTTTTGTAAGTTGTGCGTGGGTTTATTGTTCCAACAAAGAGAAGGTTTTCCTTCTTGTCCAACTAGCATTAGTGGTAGATCAATCTGTACCCATGCACTGAGTAGAGGAGCAACGTTTGAGGATCTAATCTTCTTGTTTGTAGTACTAGCTTCTGTGGAATTCACGCTTCAAAGGTATAATCGAAATTAATATATGACCCTTTAATCGTTATGCAAAATAATCCTTTCTAGGTACCGATGTATAAGATACATGAAAATCTGCTTATAGTACCTATGTCCCTACAATGGTATCACTTAGCCTATTTGCATAATATTCATGGTAATTTTTAATTCAATTAAGAGGAAGAAAACTAATTATTATGGTTCAATTATCATTTTGTAATGGAGATTAAAAATTATTGGAATTAGTTAAATTATTTAATTGCTCAATTAAACTAAATTAATATCATAAATTCCGTTTTAACCATTAAGTAGGTGTTAATTATTGGCTCTTTTGTTACAAACCCTAATATTGTGCTCAAATTTTCCCCAAGTTAATTCAATTTGATTGAATCCGCAAATATGTTGTTCGAATTTAGGCAAGATTATCCTTCAATATGCTTCGTTTTCACCATAATTTTTTTCAAAATTATTGACCGCAAATTTCCTCAATTATATTTCGCATATTGATTGGAATGTTGCCCCAAATTTTGATTTTGTTTTGTTTGATCGTATTTTTGTCTAATTTCTGGCTTAAAAATTTGTTCGAAATCATGCTTCAAACCCCCCTAATCCACTCGAATTTGATTCATAATATATCCTAAATTAATTCTTTCTTTTTTTTTAAAACCTTGATTTAAATTTGATTTGGTGGTTTTTGAATCAATCAACGAATTTCTCATAATTGCTATGAGATTGAATTGGTTTTGAGCACAATTGAATCATGCAATTGTTGCAAAATTTAATTAAACTAAAAAAAAAAAAAAAATTGATTGGAGCAACCGCAGCCACGATGGCTGCTCTGTGGCGGGTTCGAGGAAGGGGTGGTGTTGTGTCCGGACTGGGCGATGGCGCAGCTGGTTTTCAGTTAGTTTTTTTTTCTATCTGTTATTTTCTTCTGTTTTTTCTCCTTTTTTCTTGTTTTTCTTTTTCTGTTTTCTTCTGTTTTTTATCCTTTTTCTTTCCTCATGTTTCTTTTTTGTTCGTTTTTTTCAGGTTTTTTTTCCTTTTTCTTTTTCTGTTTTTTCTCCTTTTTTTTCCTCTTGCTTTTTCTTCTTCTTCTTCTTCATTTTTTTTTTTTTTTAATTTATGGTTTTGCTTCTGTATATTTTTTACATCATTTTTTTTCCTGTTTTTTATGTATCTTTCTTTTTCTGATTAGATATTTTTTTTTGTTTTTTCTGATTTTCTTGTGCTTCATTACCTTCAATTGTTTAAACTTTGTTTAAGCATTTTATTGATTTATTTGTGTTGTTATATGTTTTTTTTTTTTACTAACTTGGCAAAAAAAAAAAAAAAAGATAGACATGCAAATACATATACTCCCACATTGAGATCAAGATGCAATGTTTGTAAATTCATGAACTCTACTACTATTTACAAAACCGAGATATATTTAGTCATTTATACACAAAACAGACAAAAAGAACACTAGAGGTTATCTGTTATCCTCCAATGCATAACAACCAAAATATCCACACAGGAGTAACTTGAAAAGGAAATCTTTGTTTTACTACACCAAGATCGGCGGAAAGCTTGAACACCCAATCTTCGTATACGTTTGAGGGAATGAATCTGTGCAAGAAAAAGAAGCAACTTTATTCATTCAATGTTTGCATCCCTTTACATTATAAACCATTATGAGCAACAATACTTTCTCGACATCAGACACATTGGTGATGCTCCATAATAATGATATAAATAATTTTTAATTTTATCAATGTACATTCCTGACTAATCGTCAATGGATGAATTTCAAGATAAAATCATGTATTCGTGTAGCATATTATTTTCGTAAGATATAACATAATACATAAATCCTTAGTTTTTAGATCCTCTTAAAAGGTATCACACATTGCTATAAAGTTCACCGTCATATACTTTAACAATGTTGCTTTTTTTAATGTATAGTACGCAACTCTGTCATCTTCTTGCCATTTTCCCATTCAACTTCGTTCTTTTTGGCCACTATCTATATGTTACACCCTTTTCACCAGGTTCCCTCGAGGCTTTGAAAGAAATATCAGGGTACCATCATAGTTTCAAAAATTTGCAAGTACCTCATGAAGATCTATAAACATCGTTAACAATCCATTACATATAAAGTTATTTATCTTGCCCAATTAATTAATTAACTCTAATGACTTGATTAATAATAATTATTTCTCATAACTTACCACCTTCATCATCATCATCATCATCAATCATATCCATCTGCAAAGCTTACGACCATCAGCTTCATCAATTAAGCCAAGACTTTTGCTTAATCGAAGAAATCATGAAGGAATTGTGTCATCCCCAAATGTGCAATTATTGAATAGATATGGATCGAATTATGGAGATAATTAGTTCATTTGATTGGGTTGTCATTATACATTGCTAAACAGTACTAAACCTTTGGACTTGAAAAGTCAACCCGAATCCAATTGAGTGGATCCTATAAAGTCACACAAAGCGGTATAATTGATCGTGGCAAAAACCCTGATGGTTATCATAAAACCTGCCAATAAAAAGAGGAGCTTTTTGGGCTTAACCTAAATATTATAATATATAATTAAAATAATGGAATCATGAGTTTTATCATTATATAATTTGATACCTAATCAATAACTAAAATATTCTCTCCTCCTTTTGTAAGTTGTGGGCGTGGTTTATTGTTCCAACAAGAGAAGGTTTTCCTCTTGTCCAACTAGCATTATGTGAAATCAATCTGTACCCATGCCACTGAGTAGAGGAGCAACGTTTGAGGATCTAATCTTCTTGTTTGTATCTAGTCTTCGTGGAATCACGCTTCAAAGGTATAATCGAAATTAATATATCCCTTTAATCGTTATGCAAAATAATCCTTTCTAGGTACCGATGTATAAGATACATGAAAATCTGCTTATAGTACCTATGTCCCACAATGGTATCACTAGCCATTTTGCATAATTCATGGTAATTTTTATTCAATTAAGAGGAAAAAACTAATTATTATGGTTCAATTATCTTTTGTAATGGAGATTAAAAATTATTGAATTAGTTAAATTATTAATTGCTCAATAAACTAAATTAATATCATAAATTCCGTTTTAACAACGTAAGGGTGTTAATTATTGGCTCTTTTTTTACAAACCCATATTTTGCTCAAATTTCCCCAAGTTAATTCAATTTGATTGAATCCGCAAATATGTTGTTCGAATTTAGGCAAGATTATCTCTCAATATGCTCGTTTTCCACCTAAATTTTTTCAAATTATGACCGAGCCATTGCTCTCTCGCACCCAATCCTTCCAACTTATAATTTCCATAATTCGAAAGTTGGAATGGTTGCCGACCAAAGTTTTGTTTTAGTTTTGTATCGCTATTTTTGTGGGGACTAATTTCGTTGGCTTAACAAGTGTGGCAAAAAAATTGTATCGAAAGCCTCATCCTTCACCCGAGCCAAAGTCAAACCCCTAAAATATCCTACTCCGATTTGATTCATAATATTCCTAAATTTAATTTCTTTTCTGTTTTTTGTAAAACCTGATTTAAATTGATTTGGTGGTTTTGTGAATCAATCAACGAATGTTCTCATGATTCGCTTATGGCTATGAGACTGAAATTCGGCTGTTGTTGAGTCACAATTGATCATTGCATCGTTGCAAAATTTAAGTTAAAACCTAATAAATCAAAAAATAAATTGTCTTGGAGCAACCGCAGCCAAGATGGCTCCTCGTGTTCGGCGGGTTCGCAGAAGAGGTGGTGTTTGGTGTCCCCGTGTTGGTCGACCTGGGCGAGTGGCCCGCAGGCCTGTTTCCAGTTAGTTTTTGTTTTCGTGATCTGTTTATTTGTTCCTTCTGCGTTTTTTTTTCTCCTTTTTCCTTTTTTCTCCTGTTTTCTGTTTTTTTCTGTTGCGGGGGCGGCGGCGGGGGAGGTGAGCCGGGGGCTGGCCCAGGGGCTTGGGGGGGGCGGGGGTGGACAGGCGTTGGGGGGACGGGGCGGGGGGCGGGGGGGGCCGCGGGTGGGGCCGCGAGGGGAGGCGGGGCGTGCGGGCCGGCGGGCGCGGCGGCGGCGGGCGGCGGAAGCGGCGTGGCGCATGGGGGGGGGGGGGGTGAAGTGAGGTGGCGGGGGGTGGGGGCGGCGGGAAGGTGGGGGATGGAGCAGGGAATAGCAGGTTCGGGCCGGGGGGGGAGCGGGGATCGGGCGTGGGGCTGAGTAGAGATGGTGTGGGGTGGGGGGGGGGGGGGGGCTGCGGGCGAGAGGGGCGCGGGGGCGGCAGGACCGGGACAACGGGGGGAAGTGATCGAAACGCGGGGGGAAGCACATGGGTAGGGGATTGAGGGCGGGGGGGGGGAATAGGGGGGGCGGGGGGGGGGAAGAACGTG
>PYUH01004047.1:214468-289565 GCA_016808085.1 Suaeda aralocaspica
TTTTTTTTTTTTTTTTTTTTTTATTTACTTGGCAAAAAAAAAAAAAAAAATTGGCCCTAGACCCACGAGAAGCACGCCTAGGCGCTTAAGCCCAAAGCGCACCTGCCTTTTGGCTTTGGGGCGCTTCTCGTCTTTTAAAACTAAGACAACAATCACAAAAGGCTTTATAGAAATGTACAAGTGGACTTCATAATATGGCCATCATCCACCAAAATCCTGTTCATTCAATGACTTCTATCTAGTGCTTAAATGCACTAATAAACTTATATTTTGAGGTTTTACAAAATTCACTAGATATCCCTTCGTTTTTAAAAATTCACTAGGATCCCTTACAGTGTGTTTGGATAGAGGTGAAATGGAAGGAAAGGAAGGAAAGGATTATGAGAGAGGTATTTCCTTTGTTTGGATAACATACATGGAGGGGGAAGGATTTGAAGGGGAGGGATTTAGAAGGAGAAGTGTAGGCTATTTTGTTATTCTAAAATCTCTCCAAAAGTGAAGAGATTTGGAAGGAAAATTATCAGTTTCTCTTCAAATTAAGCAATTTTCTTTTTCTTCTCTTTGTTACTTCTACATCTCTCTGCTCATCTCCCCAATTTTTAGACCAAACCCAAATCAACATAATATTTTTTGGTTTGAAGAGAGTTGAAGGTTGAATTATAGAAATATTTAAAGAGGCTGTTAATACTCTATTCGTATTTGTAAATAATAATGACAGTTAAATTTAATAATGACAAGCATTTATTACTCCATAATAATAGTGAAATCTTTAAATTAAAATTACACAAAGAAAAAGAGAGAGAGAGAATCTTACCCCGCTACCTCCAATCCTTAAGCAGCATGCATGAACCAAATGTATCAAACAAAAAGGCAAGGAGGGAGTATTTTTTAGTCTCCTAATTAGTATGGGGTTGTATGCTGGTATATATATTTGTTTTCATTAATAAAATTCAAATTATGGTTTTGAGGGTCAATTGACAAAGCTTGCATAGCTTAACAAATTTGATTAGCTTAACAAATTTGATTGATTCAAACAACTTTAATAAGTTGATGTTATTGATTGATATTGATAAGTGAACCCTAATTCTTGCAAGGTAAGTTAATTAATTAATTTACCATCACAAAATCAGTCCATATATAGCTTCCATACAACCCACTCGTCCACCCCCATAACTGTCACAAAACTTCGAATTCATGGTCCAAAGTTGCACCAATTCATTAAATATTCCGAAGTTTATCAAACAATTTGTTACCCACCTTAGTAATCCGCATCAGGAACATCAAAAGGAATTAAAATAACTAATGAGGCAAAGGGGAAACTAACCTCAAGTCCAGCATTTCTCACTAGCTCTCGAACCTCATGATTTCTTCCTTCATTTACCTGTCAATATTACAATTGCAGTCAGCATCAGCATCAGAAGATCCTGCCCCAGCCAGACTCAAAGCGTTGAGACAATGTGTAACAAACATAAGGTTGGTGAATATAGTTACAATGTAGCAGTAATTGCCATGGATTTCAACATAAGCATTGCAATCTCAATATTTAAATGAAAAGGAATCTTACAACAATGTTTTGGTGTTTATTATATTTAAAAAAAGAAAAAAAAAAAAACAAAAAAAAGCGTTGCCATCTTTAGAAAAATCAAAAACCATATACTTTGACACCACTTGGAACTTCACATATTCCATCAATGAAGTGATATAGTAAGCCACAATTGATAATTTTCCTTAATTCCCCTGTCTCCATGTTTTACAGCAAAAGTTCCTCCAACCTTTCTCTATCACACCAAATCCTCTCTCTCACCTTTGCAATACAAATCCATTTTAATTTACACAAATTTCAATCTGCATTTCCCCACAATTACACTTCCCTCTTCGTGTAACTGGTGAAGCTTTGTTTGCCACAAGTTTCAGAATCTAACGAAGCAAACATCCATATTTGCTATATAAACGGTGGTCCTTTGAAAGTCAAGCAAGGCAATGGTGACTTTTTGAGTAGTAATTATTTGATAATGTAAAAAATGAGAGTAAACTGGGTAAACCCCTGAAAACGGCAATTAACTTTTGAATTGAAGTCAATCAATTAGGAACATGGATTGGTTCAAGTGATTAAAGCAGGGACAATTTGTTGTTTGTGCCTTTATATCAAATTTAGAGTGGGTCTTGATAGATTAACAATTAAGTGAATTTCATTTGACTGCGTATGTCAGTTTACTTGGATGAGGGTGGCTGTTGGCATTATGAGGTCACTGGGGCTTAAAGATAATTTGGCGTTAAAAAAGGAAGAATGAAAGGAGAGAATTTATGGAAATTTCAATGTCAGCTCCCATGATTAATTCAAGTTCTAGCCACCCGAAATTAATATGGGACAAAGGTTTATTGCTGTTCCAGGTGACTACTAATTTTATATAATCATATAAAGTTTTAAAAAGACAAATCTTTTGTTTTTGAAGAATTATAGGTTTTTAGCTTTTTAATTAATGTTAAGGTTGAAATTGCAAAGTGACTAATTAAAAAAAAAAAAAAAATTCTCAAAATAATCCCACCTTTCATCAGCTGTCCATTTAAAAACCCACCTGTGGTTTATAAAATTTGGACCCACCTTTAGTCACTACTTTCAATTTTTGGATCCTCCAAATTTTATAGGTAAAACTTAACAATTTTCTGATTTTTTCTCCAAATTTGCATTAAATCTCCCCACCTAACAACCTAACACCATAATATTTTATTTCTTTCTTTTGTGGTTTCCTTCCATCTCAACTCATTTCATTTTATTTTTTAGTTTTTTTACATCCACGTTCTACATGTAGCCCTTTTCTTTTTGCCATAGTTATGGACGAATTGACAAGTTCAATTCAAGATGGTATCCCTAAGTGCATGTTGTTCGCAAATGATATTGTGTTGGTCAATAAATCGAAAGAAGCACTGGAAAGCAAGGTGGAATTGTGGCGAAAAACATTGGAATCACGAAATTATGAGTTGCGTAGCGGTAAGACGTAATATAGGGAGTGGGTATCCAGCGGGACAAGGAACAAGACGACAAGCTCAATTAGTTTGGATGGAAAGAGCGTCCAATGTTCGGATTTCTTTCGGTATTCAGGATCCATTATCCAAAGGATGGTGAATTGGACAGAGATGTGGACCACATGAACAAATCTGGTTGGTTGAAGTGGAAGGGAGCTACTAATTAAGGTATGCCCAATAAATTGAAGGAAAAATTTTACCGCACAACCATTAGACCAGTATTACTTTACGGGACTGAATGTTGGGGAAATACTGCCACATCCATAAGATGAGTGTGGCAGAAATGCGTATGCTACGTTGGATGTGAGGGCATACAAGAAAGTACAAAGTACGGAATGAGGTAATTAGGAGGAAGTTGGGAGTTGCTTCTACTGAAAATAAAAATGAGGAAAATGGGCTAAGATTATTTCGTCATATAAGACGGAGACTAAGTAACGCTCCGGTAAGGAGGTTGGAAGGGTGGCAACAGGAGGGAAGGAGGAGAGGTAGAGGAAGACCAAAGCACACTTGGATGAGGGTTGTTAGTGGAGATATGAGGGTGTTGGGGATTGAAGAACATTTAGCGTCAAACAGGGAAGATTGGAGGAGGAGGATTTCTACTGATGAATTTTGCGACTTTTCATATTGATTCATGTCTAGCCAACCCCAAAGAATTTGGGACTAAGGCTTTGTTGTTGTCAGACGAAGACCTTAGAGAGCACCGGTACTAAGTTTGACCGGTACGATGAGTTGAAGAGTGGCATCATGGATATCTCAACTGAGAAAATGGCTTGGTTGGAATGAGTTAAAAAAGATATGATGTATTTGCAAAAGAACAAGGTTCCCAGTCGTACGGAATGGAGGAGGAAAATCTATGTGGATGACTACAAGGAAGGATCCAATTTTTTTTCCGGTAAAAGTGCAAGGAATTTTATTAATACCAAAAAAGCATATTACAATCTAAGACACTTAGAGTTTATAAACGCTCTAAGGCCAACGACTAGCATCTACACATTCAAAGCAACAACCAAACTCTTTATACCAAGCTGTAATCTATCCAAAACTTGTTTATCTTTTTCTGCTCTAAGCCCAGGGTGTATCTCAGGCAAACTCCTCCCCACTTCCTTTCTCACAATGTCACAAATCTGGTCTTGAATCATACAGCCAACACCAAAGAACACCTTATTCCTTGCTTTCCATAATTGATAGGTGAGACTAGTCACGATACAAAACCCCACCTTCTCAGAAAACCTCCCCTGCAGCTGCCTCTTCCAGCTTTTCCATGAGGCATAAATCACCATGTTAGCAGAATTCCGAATGCCCACCCACATACCCATCTTCTGGTAAAACCAGCACTAAAAGGGCACCTATAGAACGGATGCTCACTGGTTTCCTCTGCTGCATGACAAAGCACACACACAGCACCAATATATGCTCAAACAACTTTTTCCTTGTTTTCAGACCACCCACCATTACCATCCACACCACAAACGACTGTTTTGGGGTGTTCAATCTATTCCACACCCAAATAGACCAATCTGATCTGATATGATGACCAAGAAGCCATTTATAACCCTCAGCAACAGTATATGTCCTTCCACCCCACAACCAGTTATTAGCCATGAAACCAATATTAACTCATTCCTTGCTTTACAAATATTCTTCCAACTCCAACTCGCATTTAAAGGGGCCTATAATCCCACCAATTCACTTTTTTAAGGTACATACCCATTTGACCCAAAGAATATCAGCCTTTAAGGCTATTTGCCAAACAATTTTACCTTTGAGCAATATTTCTTTGCTCTACAAACCTTGTCCCAAAAGATAGGTACCATTTTAGAGCTCAGATATCTTGCATAGAAAAGCCTGCACAAAGTGATAACTTTCATTTGCACAGTTTTAGGGATCAGGAAGACATGAACCTGAGCCAGTAAGAGTGCATTCCCATCAAAACTGCATTCACCAATGTGGCTCTTGCTGCATAAGATAAATGTCTGTTTGCACTTCCAAAACGGTATCCCAAGGTATCTAAAAGGAAAAGTCCCTTTCATGTACCCTTTCACTTCCAAAATCTTCTTTTGAGTACCAGCAGGCAAATTTCCAAAATACACAGCAGTTTTATCAACATTTGCAGCTAAATCAGAATGGCAAAGAACTTGTTGAAAGCTTCCTGAATCAGTTTAATAGAACTTGTGTCTCCATGGCTAAATTTCATCAAGTCATATGCAAAGAAAGATCAAATGACAGAGCTTCATTTCCTGACATAGTGAAACTGAAATCTACTATTCTCCCCTACACTCCTCAACAATCTAGATAAGTACTCCATTGGTATGACAAATAACAGAGGAGATAAGGGATCTCCCAGCCCTATTGCATCCCTCCATTCAAAGAGATAGAATAGCTAGAAGTGATCAAGCCATTATCCAATGTACCAATTGCTCCGGAAAATTTATGGCTATTATCATCTCCTCAATATAGGCCCAAGAAAAAGAGTAATAAGCTTTTCTCAGGTCTATTTTGACAGTTCATCTCTTAGGTTTACCCTTGACATTATAGTGACGGACAATATCTTGGCACACCAAGGTATTTTGAAAAATGGTTCTACCAGCAACAAATACAACTTGAGCATCACTGATTATATCAAGCAATAGTTCAGTTAATATGGTGCATTTCATCTTTGAGATCACCTTACACAAAACATTACAGGATGCTATTGGTCTAAATTGAGTAACATTGGTAGGGCATGCGACCTTAGGTATTAGAGTAAGTTGTAGTAGCAATAAGTTGTTTCAACAATTTCCCTTCAAATCTAGCACTGCAGCACAAACACCCTCACCAATTTTTCCCCATGCAACCTTAAAGAAATGACTAGAATAGCCATCAGGACGTGGGGCGTTATCATCATCAATGTCAAATAAAGCATTTTTTATACCCTCTTTAGTGAAATCGCTGGAAATTTGAGGCGGTTGATCCTCATTTAGAACAACCCCATATTTGATCACTTCACTATCCACAGGTTGTCTTCCATCTATCTCAGTTCCGAAAGATAGACATAAAAGTCCAGAAAACCATCAATAACCCCTTCCCAATCCACTACAAGATCCCCATGTCTATTCCTGACAGCATAAACTTTGTTATACATTCTTCTTTTCCTAAGAGAAGCATGAAAAGCAGTATTAGCTTCACCATCTCTTAACCACACTTCTTTTGATTTCTGCCTCAAAATGCTTATCCTAGCTTTATTGGGATCAATTTTGGTTCATGTAGTCAACCCATGGATCGATCTTCTTCATACTAGTACAATGAACAAATGGTGAAAGATGGGATTTATTTTATAAACTTTTCCTTAAAAAATACATAAAATGAGGAGAGAAAGAGAGCAGAAAGGGAATTTGAAAACATAAGTCATTGCCTGGTAGTGACCCACCAAACACTTTAATAGACAGAATTTGTGAAGTGATGGCAACATCTAGGGTTTTGTTTTTAGGAGGTAAATTTAAAAAAAAATAATAATAATAAATATATATATATATAGGCTAACAAAGGGACCAAGTCTAAGACAACACCTACACAATTAATAAGCAAACAGTAATGTCATTACACTCACCACAATACGAAGGCGAGGTCTTGGAGCTTCTGGTCGTCGAGGCAGTAGTTCTACAAATTCAGGAGTACAGTGCACACTGTCAACAACCGTTCCTTTGTTGATGGCCACTAAGTGTCTTTTGTGAACATCACCATTGACTGTGGCAATATATCTACAAATGAAAAAGACAAGTCAAGCAGCACTCATGGAACGTTTATAATCCACTAGAGAGGCTTCATGATGAGCAATAAACCCAAAGTGAGTTGCTAACAAGGACACATCACAACTCCACAAACCCAATCCTACTCTAGTTTAACCTTAAATAAGAAAGATAAAAAATAAAAAAAATAAACAAAAAAATAAAGTTGGATATAAAGAACAGATAACTACAAATTTTGAACACTTGAAAGGGAAATTAGGAATTTGCTACAAAAGATAAGTGATGTGATCATTATATTTGTATTCTTAGTCATGTTTTGGTAGCATTTTGATGAAGAGTTAAGATCATTTATTATGCTTTTCAGCTTTTGATTCATTTCATGGCTGAAGTTGTAAACGTTAGTAAAACTTGACCCTTATTTCATTTGGAGCTTTGATGGATGTGTGAGTTGTTTAATGGGAATGAATACTATCTTTGGAAGCTTTCATGTCAACTTTGGGCTTTGCTTTGAGCATAGTAGTGAGTCTTGAATTGTAGAAAAGGTCAAAACAGTTTTAAGAATGCAGTAAGCCAACTGAAAATGGGCATAACCAATTTATACATGATCTTGGGGTGATTCAAGTTGGAGGTGATAGCTCTGTTCAAGAGCTTTCCAACAACTGGTCATATGCTTAATTCCGATGAGAAATGAAGGAGCTATGGCTGTTCTACTCTGAGGTGGTACGAAAGCTTCGCGAGGTTCGACATTTTGTTGCGACTTGCGACGACCCCTTTTTTCCTAATAATCTCATGGCTTTGCACAGGACTCCAGAAGCAGCTTGCACCTCTCGACCACTTTGGTCGCACCTCGCAACGACAGCTCGCACCTTGCGACTTTCCCCTATTTCTGTTAGTGCTTCAGCTTATTTTGCAGCTTGCTCATGCTGTAGGTATTTTAGCTTTCAGTTTTTCTTTCTTTAGTATATATAGAGAGATGTTTTCTTTGACCTAGCAGACATTCATACTCTCTTATTATCTAGTATTTATCTTTAGTTGTAACCAAAAATCACTCTAGCTTTATTTTAGATTTAGTTTTCTTTCTTTCATTGTTCATGATGTATTTTGGATATTTGGTTATGGAATCAAGCATGGTTATGGTTGTTGTAGCTTAAACTCTTTTGGGAGCGTTTATTGTAAGAAATCATCAAACTTCTATTTACTCTTGTTATTGATTATAGTCTCATTATGCTTGAATTTGATGAACATGACTCGTGTTTGCTAGGAGTAGTTGATGTTTGTTGTTGTTCTGCTGCTAGGTTTTGCACTATAATCTGATTGTTATGTTCATTATCCATTTGTAGCACCTACATTCTATACTTTGCGGATTTTTAGAGTTTGAACTTAGTAAAGTTGACACAATGACACGTTTATAGCTTAGCGCTTCTTAAGCTTTGGACAATATTATTGGTTCTCAAATATGTATGCGATTATTAGTTTAACCTTAACGCCTATGGTAGAGGTTGATTAATAGCTAGGACTTTGTATTATGCGGATCATTTTACTTAGCCAAGTTTAGGAGAACAAAGAACTCGATCCTTGACAATATTTAACCAATACTTGAGTAGAGAAGTTTTTGGCATTTCGATCGATAAATTAGTTAAGAGTGGATATTATTCGTACCCATTTTAATCCTTATATTTTATCTTAGTTGACATAAATTAGTTTCAGTTTCAAAATTCATAAAACACATCACAAGACCCCCTTTGGTTCAATTACTGATTGTTTAGAGTAATCTAGGTGATTAATAGTAATATTTGATATTTAATAATATAAATTCATAATATAAACTCATTCCTTTTTCCCTGTGGATACGATCCTTACTTACTACTATATTCGTTCATAAGAACATAGGAGAAATTTGTATTTGGTCAGGTTAATTACACGACATATTTAGCCTGCCAATAAGAGATGGCGACGATAGCAAATAAAATCAAATGAGCCAAGAACTAAAAGAGTTGGAGCCTTGGGGAAGTTCATGATAAGCACATGGACGATACAAAATATATTTAAAAACTAGGTGAGTAGACCGCAAACGTGAAACCTCACGGAACCAATGGATGCATTGTTGAAGAGACATTTACCCAATTTTGGAAATCAACCCACTAGAGATAAATAAATTAATAATTACAAAATTAAAAACTTCAAATGTTTTACCAAGTTGGATTCACCACCCTAGGTTAGCATAAAGAAGCAAAAAGACCGCATTGGGAAGTAAGGAGTTAAGACGTCAGCTTAGTTTTTTTAAAAGGCAAGAGGCGCAAAACAGCGCAAAAGGGCTGTGAGCTTTGCGCCTGGGCGCGCTTCAAAAAATAAAAAAAAATTGAAAAAGAAAACTAGATTACCCTAGAGGCGCGCCTCCGTGCGCCTCACAGTTGCGCCTCATGTGCCTAGACGCCCCTCAGTGCGCGTGCATTCTGAAGCCCCAATTCCGGGGCGTTGGTGCACTTTGCGCCTAGGCGCTCACATTTTAAAACTAAGGAAGTCAAACAAATGTCGATGAGCTTATTTTGGAAAAGAATTTCAGAAACTATTCAATACTTTACAAGTGAGGTTGAGAAAAAGAGAGTATAACTTATGGAAACAATTGGGTAAGCTGATGTGTGAGACTCCATAAAATGACAGGCTTCTTATTAAAGGGTATGGGTCACATGGAGGTTTCGACAGCAGGACAGACCATTCAGAGGATATTAGCATTTGGTTTGTGGTAGGTAACAGTCTCTTCACAAGACAATAGCACGATGTAGACTCCCATTGGCAAGTCAACATTTCAATTTTGTATCAGAGCAACTGTTTCTGCGACAGAAAGTCACATAAAACAAATATGCAAGTGATGGTTAGTGACACACATGTTTAAAGATACTACCATATCCAAGACCAATGTAAAAATTACCACACTACCTCAGTAGCAGTGCAATCTAAATTTAGTGTTCTTCTATAATGGAAAATATTGGTAAAAGAACAGCATACTCTTTTGTCAAATTTGAAGACGGATGTGATACTCGTTGAGCAAAGTCACCTAAAACGATGAAGCAATTATTAGATTTATAATCTAAACATACTTAAATTGTTGAGTTTGAAAGCTACACAAAGGACGAAAAGTACCATCATTAGTTACAACAATCAGCCCAGTTGTTGCAACATCTAGGCGCCCAACAGTAAATAACCGTGGCTTTGGCAGTCCAGGATTTTTTTGGTCCTAAAAAGATGATTGCATCAATGATTATTAGAGAGATGACACAAATCATCATTCCAGGAAAGAGTTTGCGAAACAGAGATTACAAACATGGAAGTTTGTGGAGCTAAAAAGGAGTCCATACACATACCCAGCTTTTCAGAAATTCATCACACAAACACAGAACAGATTTGAACTCTTTCTCCCTGGAAGAGCATATGTATCTGCAATGGTATAAGCATATTGACTCGGAATTAAAAATATTTCGAAAGAAATTTATGGGCTTCATCTATCTTTACACGACATCAAGAGAGATATAAAAGAAAAAAGGGAAAAAAAAATGGCAAGAATCCAACCCTTTAGGCTTGTTCAATGCAAGATACACCTTTGGTGGCAATTTTTTAGGTAGTCGGTTTCCCTTGACGTAGATGGTATCTTTGGCAGGATCAACTCTTGTCTATTCATCATCACTAGTTAGTAGAAGTTACAAATTCAGACAACAAGCCTCAGATGGAAATCGGACTCATAAGTCCATCACAAAAAACTTAAGTAAAATTTGAGGCACATGATGTTCAAAAACTCCAACAAAAACTGATCAAGCAAGATGAATAGAATGCTTAATTATCGTGAGGAACCAACCTGAGGCTTATCGCAGACATTACCATTGACAGTCACCTGACCCCGAAATATGAGTTCTTCACTACTTCTCCTTGATGCCACTAACAGCAATAACACACACTTAGATATGCACATGCCACCGATTACAAATTGAATACAAATTGTTGATAGAACAATATCCAATTATTCATTTTCCCAGAACAAACAGTTTACATCTCCCACGCGACACCCTCCTATATTCAATCTTTTCCACAGAATCCATACATCTATACCCTATACATTAATCTGGTTGGGAAATTACTGTTCGACCTTTACCCCTTTTTTTTCAATTTATTAATTTTTAATATTATGTTTCTCCCATTATATAACCACTTTATTGATCAATCCTTCATCCATTACAAGGGGTCTACTGTTCATCAACTATAGCTGAGAACAGTGAATTCACTGTTGCAATTGACAGCTGTTTCATTCTTTATTTCTTTTTTTACCTACATATTCTCAATTTGACATCTGTTTTCTTATTCTTTTGTGTCTTCCATAGGCAAAGACGGATTTTTTCTTCGATTTCCTTCCACTTTGGTCTTTGCTTTCTTCTCTAAAATTTTCTGGTTTTTTATGGTTGCTTCTGTGTGTAAAGTCGTGATAAGCCTGGATGCTAACAATGGGAAAATGAGGAATGACGAGTGTGGAATTCGAAGTTGTGTCCTCGACCTTTACGATGGTGAAGTGGCGCCACTTTGTGAGAATTAGGTGTTTGTTTTTGGGGGTGAGCTTTTAATTAGTTAGGTTCTCTATTGTTGATTTTCGAATTAGGTTGCTTTTAGTTTTGATTTTGGTTCTTGATATTTTTTCTTCCATTTTCTCCCTCCTCTTTACTCAAATTGCTAACATGATAACTGAAATTGCATATTTCGATTTTGAACTTAGTGAAACTTTTGGCTTTCTCTGTTTCAATTGCATACCAGCTTGATTACTCCAAAAGAGTCCTATTTCTGCTTCAAATGTCCACAAGCTAAAATGACTAATATAATTTTATGTTCAGTGTCAAACTTATCAACCTTTATAGTTAATTACTCTACTTTTAAATATTGTAACAGCGTTTGGCAAACTACCTAAACATACGGAAACTTCGAAGCCACTCACAACGCGCACGTGCATTGCCCTAGTATATATCAAAACTTCCATGAATTTCCTCCCACTAACTCTCTATGTCAAATAACCACTACCTCTAATTACAATTTCTTTTAAGATTCGTTTGGTAAGATTCGTTTGGTAGGGTGTAAAGAATTTGTACAAAAATCTGTCTTCTCATTTTACATTGTTTCGTTTGGAGTAAAACATCAAAATGTAAAACTTGAGGTGGAACCAGTTTCCACCATGTTGAAAACATTTTCCTACAAAATTGGGAGGAAAACATCTTCCATCACACTTAGAAAGAAAACATTTTCCCCCACAATTAAAATAGCCAATTGATTTTCCAATCAACCAAACAATAAAAAAATGTTTTAAATGTAAAACATTTTACATGCAACCAAACAAAGAAAATTCTTCCTCAAAATGAGTTCTCCCAATGTAAAAGGTTTTCCACAGTAAATCATTTTCATCCAAAAGTATTTTACACCCTACCAAACGGACCCTTAATCATTCTTTTAACTCTATATCAATACGACATTATAAGAAATCTATGTCTTTATATTAAAACACAAGGCACTTCTTTTCCATTCTCAATGTGGCAACTCCAACTGTTTATTAACATGGCACCACTATGTTCCTACGTGGCTAAACCATGGCTTATTTAACTTGACATTAATCCTAATTTTTAAGGGGAAAAGAACAGAATACTGATAAGTTTCGAACCTTAGCACAACATGTAGTCAATTATTACTATCTACCATTGAACTACACAATACACAATGAGATTAGTTTAATAATAAAATTTATTAAATCTTGAAATAACTATGCCTGTGAATATCAGCCTTTTCTTCTCCCATGTACAACCATAGCAAACTTCCCACCTATTAATCTCCACCATTAATAGCACCTCCTTATTAAATTTCTTCCAAATTAACTTTGTTTGTAACTGATATAGCCCCTCCATTCAATCCACTTCTCAAAATCCTTTGTACCTAAAAAAAAAAAACCTGGTGCATCGCCCAGACAGCCAACTAGTTTTGAATTAAATATCGTATTTGGTGCACACATTCTGTGCAACTCTAACCTAATAATGCCATAATCACATCATGATGACTGCTTTACAACCTTTTGGGCAGCATGAGTGACACAAATTCACAAACTAAACAATAATAGGTGAGACAAACAAATTACTGCATATTCTAACAAAAATTCAAAAACAAAGTATAGATAATTGACTTACCTCCAGCAGCAGCAAGTACTTTAGCGAGCCTTTGAGGCTTCTCCCCGAACCTCTCGTTATAGTACCTACGAGCAGCCTTAGAGTATCTAGGTTCAGCAACTGTATTCTTCTCTTTCTTAACTAACACCGTCTTTCTTGGGCTCTTTTCAGTTCCACTATCGGCGACTGATTGTATATGGCGCGGTTTCGTCTGCGGTTGTGAAAATGCATTGATAATCCATGGAGTTGGGAAGGTTTGAGAGGAATTGATTGAAATACGAAGTGGAAAAGAGAGTGTGTGGTGGAAGGAACTGTGGTTTATATAGAGGAAAGAAAGTCGAGTGAGAAGGAAGGTAGAATTTGCAAGCATTGTATAGGAAGTGGATGCTGCTGTAAATGCCGCCATTAAAGGATAAGAGAGATTGCGGCAAGTTTAGGTTGAAGCCAGTGTATTAGAATTTAGAGCATAGGTAGAGCCGAGGAGGCGAGGAGCAAATAAGCAAATCTGGATGTTATCGGTAAAAATAAAGTAAATTCAATAAAAATTATTGTCTTAGTCGTTTTTTAGTTGCAACACTTTTATTTTAGACTCATATTAGTTGTAAGTTGTAACAGTTTTTCATTTTGGACTTATATTAGTTGCAACATTTATAAATTAATGGCAAAATTGTTGGAAGTTACTTTTTATAAACTTTTATTTGCAAACTGGCACATTTTAAAAAGAAAAAATCGTGAGCTAGCACAATTTTTTTTCTTTGTCAGATGGTACCTTATGCTATTTTCTGGCGTTGGCTAGCCAAAAAGTATATTTGACTCAGGTGAGTTAGATGCTGGTTAGTATTTTTTTTATATATATTTGCACTTTTTTATTTAACTTGAAGTTGTTTTGACTTATTTTGACTAAGGCATTAGACTAAGGTTATGTTCTCCTCAACTTATTTTTGCTTATCTGAATTTATTTTTTCTGATCTGAATTTATTTTTGTTGAATTGAACTTATTTTTATTTACTTGAACTTATTTATGTTGAACTGAATTTATTTTTGCTGAAATCATTAACAATTTATTAACTTTTGCTGAACTGAACTTATTTGTGCTGACCTAAACTTATTTTTGTTGAACTGAACTTATTTTTGTTGAAAATAAATAAGACGAAGAGAACAGGGCCTAAGTTTGCAATTTAAACTCTCAAACTCTCAAAATTCTCTCATCCTCTCAAATTCCTCTTAAATCGACTACAGTAACCTTACATCATTAATTGATGTTCACCTTTAATGCTTATTTGGTAAGTTAATAAAAATTGAAGTGCCATTTCACTTCAATGTTTCTTCTGCTTTTCTTTGTCTTTGTCATTTTTTTTACTTAAAAAAAACATTTTTTTTTCGAAAATACATTTTTACTAAATTCTTCTTCTCTAATGGCATTAGGAAGGACAAAATTCAAGGCTTGGGACAAATACAAGGTAGTGTACAAATCTAGGTTAATATTCTTATCTTTTTTATTTAAATATTGAACCGAAAATAGGGTTTTGATAAATTTTTTTGTTGAATTCAAATATTGTGGGGATTTGTTGATTTTTTGGATTATCAATTGTCAATATTGATTGTTGAACAGCCAATTGTGAGAAAAAATTAAGAATAAGTTAAGAAATTACCCAATTTGATTTAACCTAATTTGATGTGAGTGAGTGACTGAATTTTTTTACTCATTTATAGTGAAAAGGAGGAGGGAAAATGGAATAGAAATAGTGGGAAAAATAGGAGGGAAAAGGGGAGAGGGGGGGGGGGGATGCAAAGGAGTGCAATGAAGTAGTCAAACGTACTTTACGGCTGGTCAACGCCTGAAAATGGCATAACGTACCATCTCATAAAGAAAAAAAAAATTTAAGGTGCTAACTTACAAGAAAATTCCAAAAAGGCGCCAGTTCGCAAATAAAAGTTTATAAAAGGTGCATGATGAGGGACAGTCATATACCTATCTAAAATAACCTACAACTCTAACTAATGTAGACAGGGTACTAGGGATTGAATCCACAGGGAAGCAATGAAATTCTACTAACTTTAAAAAGCTATTCTGTCGTAAGGTGCCTTTGAATTGGGTTTTAACTAATGAACTAATGGTTACAAGAGAAAGAATTTGACACAAAAATATATTAATAAAAACCTAGGACGTCGGTTCACCACAGATCAACCAAAGAATTGAATAACGATTAATTAATAAACTGTTGACTCCCTGACCTAAGGCTCACTAATTCTCTCGAACCTAGTCTCCTTCAAAACTTTTCTATTGGCTCTCGCTCATTTAGACTCATTTTGCCTATTATCCCTGTGATCTAATTGTGATGATCTTACCTTTCGGCATCAATTTCGACAATATCTAACTAACAAATAAACTTGGCCAGACTCTAACTGAAAGCAATAATACTTGATAATAGAAATTCAAGAACATCAACAATCAAATTAATTAATCATGAAACAAAACAATGGGAATGATCCATAGATCCCCTAGCCCTAGAAAAGAAACTACTCACACATGACTAAGAACATGGAAATCAAATCAATAAAATAGAAAAAAAGTAAAAGCATAATTAAAACTAACAAATTAATTAAAAACTACTACACTAATTAAGAACATAAAATTAGGGCGCAAAAACAAATAACATGACAAAAACTAAAACTAAACTAAAAACTAGAAACATAAACTAAAGCAAGAATATAAACTAAAACCATAATTAAAAGGATAATAAACAAGAATTGAATAAGAACCTGAATTGTATTGAATTGAAAGTTTGAATATGTTCACAACCTAGAGAGAGAAAGCCAGGGCTAAAAACTAAAAATATGTGATAATGAATTCGTACATAAGCTTTGGAGTAAAAAGAATTAAATACTAAGCCCAAAACTAGAGAAAAATGTGTGGAAAAAGCTTCGGAGCAGCCCGCCCGGGTCACCCGGGTGAAACGCCACCATCCGGGCGCTGGGCACTCGACCCGGGCGAACTGCCAGGTGTGGTTTGTGCTTCGTCTTTTCACTCGTTTTCTTCTAATTACTTCTTTAATGCTTCTTTAACATTCCTAAACTTTAGCAAGGCTTCCCAAATGAGTTCAAACTCTCCACTAACTCTTCAAATGCTTCAAATGGCTCGAAATATAACGATAACTCACCAATTCCTGCAAAATCTTATAAAGGATACAACACGTACTTGAAATAACAAAATTTAGTAGAAACGACTCAAAAGAGCCACATTAGAGCTATAAATCAATCGGGATCGGGGGTAGAACATGCATAAAATATCAACTTATCAAACTCCCCCAAGCCAAACCCTTGCTTGTCATCAAACAAACAACTAAACAAACAATGACTTCACCCGTTTAACTTTGCAAAACCAAATTAACTCAAGCAATTCCGAGTATGTAAATTCCTTAACCAACCCATTAAAATTCCTTGGCCGTCATCCACTTAAATTAACATCATAAAGCCAACCATGTAAAAAATAAAAGTTGATGATTAGAGTAGCTCACTCGGTGTCACTCCACACATAATTGAGCATAAAACAATGAAGCTCACCCTTAATCCCCAATAAGGAATGCAAATGCAAAAGTGTTTGAATGCAAATATGAGAACCCAAACCCATATCTCACACCTCACGTAAGTGTTAAGGGTAGTCACTCAACCTAGTGCAAAAGTCGACTCGAAATACAAGTAATACTCAGTAGCTTTGACAATTGACTCACTTCACAAGAATTAAAAACATGTACATGCCGATCAAAAAGGTTTTTATAAGCTTGTAACGTGTCTAGGGTGATGGGTAGGATAGATTTTGGGATAATGTGGCGGAAAATGCGGGCTATACACATATGAAAATTAAGAACATCATCAACATCTCCAACATTCAACTCCAACATCAAACCAATTCTTATGAAATTCACATCACTCCATGAAACCTTCAATTCAACAACACCAATATTCACAAACTTTTCTTTCTTTCTTCTTTTGATTTCAAATTTTTTTCATTTTTCTCATAACTTTCTTTTAATTTTCTTTTTCAACTTTCAAAATTTTCAAAAATTTAGGCCCACGACTCTTAATGACATGTCTTAGACAAAATCATCACACATACATAACTAGGCTAAATATGAGAGATATAACTTTTCAATTTTTTTTTCATTGTAAACTAGCCTAGACATTGGTATGCAGAGCCTTATTGTGAAACATATTATCACTAGCGGAAAAAAAATCCCTATTAGTATCGTTGATTTCTGCCTATACGTATCGTTTTTAAATGGTTACAAATACAGCAGTTACTAATGGCACATCTGTTAGTATCGTTTGTAAAAAACGATACTAATAGATACTATTAGTATTGTTTTTATGGACCCACGATACTAATAACTCAGCTATTAGTATCCTTTTTGTACTCACGATACTAATAGCCAACTATTAGTATCGTTTTTTGAACCCATGATACTAATAGTGGTTTTTTTTATATTAAAAACTATTAGTATCGTTTTTCCTTGGAAACGGTACTAATAGTGATTAATTTTTATAAAAAAATTGTTTTAATGATAATAACAATTAATTAATATAATAATAACAATATGACATATAAATGTATAATGATTACAATGATAATTCGTAGTTAATAACAATGATTCAAAACCAACAACTAGCTTATTCAAGTTCATAATGACAAACTTAATAAGAAGTTAAGAACCAAAAACCCACAAGTGATTTCTAAAGGCCCAAAATGTTTATAAAATATAAAGCATGCAATATCTCCACTTGAGAGGGGTGAACCTTGACGAGGTGGATCCTAATTGACTCGAATTCGGACAACAGAAGACAGCAGCAGCAGTAGTAGCATGGCAGAAGACAAAACATATGGCTTGGATGCTTTGTTTTCACGTTTTCCTGAAAAAAAGAAAAAAAATCAAAAAGTTAAGCACGTAAGGACATAAAAAAAAACAGCAAAAGCATCAGCCATAACAGTTTATATGATCTGTTCATTTCGGTTGATGATACTGATCATTTCATTTGGTGGTACTGATCAGTTCGTTCATTATATGATCAGTTCATTTCAATCAGTAGTAATATACATTTTATAATAGGTTTTGTTTTCATTACAATGATAATTATCCCTAATTGGTCGTTTTTTTTTTTTTTATTGCTATCCTCTTAATTAGCTCAATTCGAGCAAAGCCGAAAATCACCATAAGCTTCAGTTTTTTTTTATAGTACTGGTGTTAAGAAGAAGAATTCGAAAAAAAAGTAGACGGATATCAAAAGATTATACTATAATATAATATGACAATGTCTCGCTTTTTATAACTCTAGAGAGATTTTGTTGTTAATATTCTTTTAAAAGAATAAGAATAATTTCCCATTAATCTACAATTCAAGAAACTAAAAGTATTGCAACACATAAGACATAAGGTCTCAAAGGCTAGCTAGTACCTTGTCAACATTCAATAAGGTTCTCGAAGATATTTGTTAACCAAATCATTAATCAAAGTGCCAATATAGTTGCTTTCTCTCTCAAGGACAGTCAGAGACTTGCCATCTGGATGCCGTGCAACATTAAATCCTGATACGAGACCCTTCAGAAAATGCAAAATAATTTAATTCAAATTTAGGAGTTTTATGCTAAAAACTCAGATCTGAAGTTAACGATATAGAATTTCAAGGTCAAATATAAGCACATAATATGTTCAATAAAACCTAATTGCTGAACATGACAGAGATAAGTTAATAATAATAATCGATAACTAAAGTAATTAACACGTACAAATAAGATTAGAGCAAGCTAATTAGCTAATCATTCAAATAAGCATCTTTAAAAAATAAACCATTCAAATAATCACTCAACTCATTCAAATAAGCAACATCAAATATGTTAGCTAATCATTTAAAGAAGCAACTTCAATTAATCATTCAAGTCATTCAAGTTCAAAAATTGTTACATTTTCAATCAACAAAAATAACATTCAAATTTCCAGAATAGAGAAAAGATCAGACAAAAGCAATGACTGATAGGACAGTGTTGATCAACAGCAACAATGGATTTATCACTGGGTCTGCAGTGCACAGGAATATGTCCACCTTAGGCATTTCATGCTCATACCTTGTGAAAAAAATACAATTCACCAAGAACATTAACAAAGGTACAAGACAATATTGATAAGTTCATGAAATGGCAAAAGTACACTAGGTCTGATAAGATCACTCAAGCTCAATTACAACTAATATATATACCTCTTGGAGAGTTTATCTGTGAAAGGATACTGGTAGATACAATTCCCACGAAGAAGTTAAGTAAATCTAATAGAAAGTAAACCAAATCTTAGCTACTAAACAAAACTATCCAACCAAATCTTCCCTCCCCAACTATCTTCGGTATTTAGTATGACATAGATAAAAAGTACCTTTATAAGGTATAGATACCATCAGTGATACTACAACATTCTCACCTAAAAATTACCTAGATGTAACAACACTCTTAAGGTAACATAGTTACAAGTCACTCTTTAAGCAAAGCACTCTTTAACAGCAAAACTTTGACACTTTAATTAGTTACAAGTCACGGAGTTTAGAAGATAAAAAAAATGCTAGGACAAGTTGATGTCATCCTCAACTATGTAAGGCATATGTACTTCAACAATTAACAAACACTAATTATCAAAAATCAACCAATCAGAACATAAATTGTAACAGAACACAAATGCAACAATAGAGATTGGTTCACTTACCACAAATCCATAAATAATAACAATCGTATAGAACAAAAAAACCCAGAATCTTAGACCCGAAAACTAGAACAAAAAACGAACCCTAACCTAAACCCATAACTAGAACAAATCGGAACCACAAAACCAAACCAAAGCACATATTCATAATCCAGAAATTCAACCCTAAAATCAAACAACCTAAATGAAATTCAAATACTCAAAGCCTAGAATCAAAACAAATAAAAAAACAATAATAGAACGAAATTCAAACCAAATTCATGACAAACCCATAATCCAAAAATTTAACCCAAGAACCAAAGAACCTAAATGAAACTCAAATACTCAAAACCTAGAAACAAAACAAATAAAAAACAATAATAGAACGAAAATCAAATCAAATTCATATACAACTTCAATATACCCAAGAAAACATGCAAAAGTAAAATGGAAATCAAATCAAAACAAAATGCAAATACAACACATTCATCAAATCAAACTATAAACAATTAAACAAACAACAACTTAATAAAAATCAGTAGATATTACAAAAACAAGTCAGCAAACCTATCGAAAGTTGAAGATGAACGATGAACTTCAGATTAAGAAATGCGATCATCGAAACACAATACCGATTTCTCCTGTTTATTGCTACTATTAGTATTATTCATCTTCTTCATTTCGATCGACTTCACACACAAAAAATGAAATTCAAAACATGAAATCAAAACAAATAAAATCAAATTCATACTTAATAAACCCCAATTATAAAAACAACAACAACATAACAAAGACGGATCAAAAACCCCGAAAACCCCAAATAGAAAATCAAAAGTAAAAATTTAAATCGAAGATTAACTTACTCCATCACAGATCATCAAAACCCCTAAAAAATTGAGCAAAAATTTGAGTATATTGATGTCACTAAATGAGCAACAACTAACGTGTGAGATCCTTTATTTGAATTTGTTCAAAACCCTAAAAAATAGAAAGAAGCCAACTAATAGATATATGAGAAAGGAAAGAAGAACGAAGAAACCCTGAACGAGTTTTTTTGTGATTTAATATTTTCAAAAATCTGAATGTGAAGGGAAGATGAGATCTGAAGAACATACCTTCGGGGATTGTGATGAGATCTGAAGAATTAGGTTGTCATGGTGGTGTTGCTATGGTGCCTTGAGTTATCAGCAAACACCAGTCTTTAAACCCAAATTAAAAACTTCAAAAACCCAGTTTATACATAAAACGATACTAATAGACAAATATTAGTATCGTTTTGTGTAAAAACGATACTAATGTAGATATATTAGTGTCGTTTTTTTGAAGAAACGATATTAATAGAGAAGTATTAGTATCGTTTTTTTAGCAATAATACTAATGATGCGTTACTAATAGCCATTTTTCTACTAGTGTATTAAACTTTAACAACATACATTCCAACATTGCTTCCAACATCCTCTAAAAACCGCCATCAAATGCACAACAACAACATAACAACTCCACAACTCCCCCAAGCCAAGCTTAGGCATATATCAAAGAATGAAACATGGCCAAAAGGGTTGTAATGTGGCTAAAATGCAAATGAAGTGTAAAAAGCTCAAAACAAGGATCAAGGGAAAATTTATGAAGGAATGCCTAAAATTTGAAAGCTCCTAAAAGAAATGAAGGCCTTTTATCATTCGCGACATGAAAACACACCAAAGCCAAGCTACTAGAGCCAAAAGACAAAACACGGATCATACAAGAATTAGGAACTAAGCACACAAGAAAAGAAATAAGCATATAGTAATCCATTCTTCTCAAATCCTCCCGTTAACACAGTTTAAGCCTCTACTCTACACATGACTATAATGGAATGATAAGAAACAGTTTCAAGCTAAATCAAGTTCAAGTCCGAGTTGGCAGTTCCCAAAGCATAACTTATCCCATGCCCAAATCAATCAAAAACATTTTTAATAAAATGCGGGGCACAAGAAAGTCACCATTCACAAAGTTTCATCAATCACATCATTCAATCAATCAATCAATCAATCACTAACTACTAAAAAAAACTACTAAACCAACCAAAAACAAAAAAAACTCTAAACTATGAAAGCAGTACATTTTTTTGGTCATATGTAAACTCCTACTTCTAACAAGTAGTACAAACCATATGACTATCATAAGAAAGCAATAAAACTACACTAGAAAGCAATAAAATCTAAACTAAGAAAGCATTAAAATTACCTCCCCCAAGCTGGACTCAACAATGTCCTCATGTTGAAGGAAGTGAAGGAATCCTCTCAATCAGAATCCTGAAGGAAGGTATCAGTATCGTCGCTGCTATCATCATCATCATCATCTCCACCACCACCTCCTGCTCCTCCTACTCCACTAGTCCCCTCTCCAGGGTTAAAGGTGTACCATGAAGGGTGGGAGTCAGCAGAAGGCACTACGTCGGTGCAGACGTAGTGGTCATAGATCGGCTACATGGCAAGACGATGGTCCTACTCAAAGATATTGAACCTCTAGATGAACAGTTGCTGCTGTAGCTAGAAGTTGTTGAACTGGTTCATCTGTGTCTGCCATGGGGTTGCGACCACAGGGGGTTGCAACTGCTATGGCTCCTACTGCTGCTACTATGGCTCGGACTAGGAAGACTGACCCGGTCTGCGCCGTAGATATGTCCTTGTACCTGCAGTAGGAGCTGCAGCATTGCCATTCAAAGGCATAGCATAGGATTGCTGATTAGGCAACAATCCAGTCAATGAAGAGTTAGGAAGGATAATAGAGACCCTCCTATATGGCCCTATGTTACATCGGATACGACCCCCCCCTATAAGCTCTAGCCAATCACATTGGCCAAGATGGGGGGCATCTAGAGCTTGGGAGCCAACAATAAGGGTCCGGTGCTACTCAAAGTCAGCCCTATAATACCTAGCAACATAAGTAATAAGGCCACCAAAAACAATGTTGTTTATAGTTGGTTGGCCGTGTCGATCAACACCTGCATAGGTTTTACATTGAGTATGTAAGTGCATAGCAAATAAATGGGGAAGATGAAGACAATAAGGGAAGGAATTCTTAACCAAGTGCCTTCCTAGGCACCACATCTCTCTAGTATGAACCTCATGCTGTTCATACCGGCCAAAAATAGTCCCTGCAAGAAAACAGTGAGTAATCCTAATAGAGGGTTGGTGAATCAAATTTGCCTTGGTATGTTGCCAATTGTTCACCTCTACACTTGTAAGAGAATACCACCAAGCAACATCATCGAAGCCTTTTGGGGTTTGAGCACGCCCCATACTAGCTAAATTGAAAATAGCAACAAAATCCTCGATCGTTTCCTAAAACGATCGACATTAAACATACGAAAAATAACACCTCTAACAGGTGCTTTAGGGTTAGGCCTATCAATCTCAAAACTCGACATAAACTCATTGTAATATTGGGATACGTAGGAGCATCCATAGTGAAAAAATGATGCATACCCATAGATTTAAAGCAACTCTTCGGTTTCCTCATACACACCTAAAGCACGCAATAATTGATGATATAAGAACCTAGTGGGAGTAATATGCCTCAATTTAATTTTTTCAAACGTACCTTTTGTTCTTGCAAACCGAAGGAGACTAACCCGTATGTAGGATCCCATCCAAAGGCTTGAGGCTCGTTCCTTGCACTAGTTCCCGCTCTTTGCCTCTTTGGTGCCATTGTTGAGTAGTGAAGGTATGTATTAATGGAGGTTAGGGTTTTTGGTATGTGAGTTGAGAGATTTTTAGAGAGATTTGTGGTATGGAAGTTGAAGAGAGGGAAAAATTATTAACTTTGGTGAAGATTTGACTGGATTTGAGTGAGTAATGAGGGAGTTATAGAGGAAGGAAGTTAGAGTGAGAGTAGGGAGTATGGAGGTTTTGGGGTTTGAGAGTGATAGGAGGATTTTGAGATTGTGAGGTGAGAGAAGGAAGAAGGAAGGAAGAAGGAAAGAAGAAGGAAGAGGAAAGAGAGGGGGGCGTGGGAGCGAGCATTGGGCCTGGTTCGGATGGCTTTTCGCCCGGGTGGGGTTGTTGAAGAATTGAGGAAAAAAACTAAGTGTTGGAAAATCTATTGCGTGCCCGGGTGGGGAGCAACTCGCCCGGGTACCCTTCTTTTCGCCCGAGTCACCCGCGCGCGAGCTTCTTTGAATTTGTTTTTTCAAAATTTTTTTTCCTGATTTTTCATACGTGTCAGCTTGCCCGGGACGATTGTTCCTCGCCCGGGTCACCCGGGCCCAATGCCCTCTTCTAAATTCTCCAAAAATTTTCTAAGTGCCCGAAATCGGGTTGCGCGCCTGGGACGATGTCCACCCGCCCGGGTACGTGGCTTTTCGCCTGAGTCACCCGGGCATGCCGCCTTTCCTCATTTTTCTCTTTCGAACTTACTCAAATGCTTGAGGAAGCCTAAAAAATCACCAAAAACACTTGAAACACACTATTAGTCCCTCACTCTCCCTCACTAAGGCTAAAAACAAAGCTAGAGTCCCTACAAAACTAAAAAAATAAAATGAAAAAGCTACTAAACAACTAAACTACTTACGGGTGCCTCCCGCAAAGCGCTTCTTTAAGGTCATTAGCTTGACCATGTTACCTCATAGCTCATAGGGGGTGTGGGTTGTGGAGAGTAACTTCCTCAACCAAACTGACAACGTCGCCTTCGTAGTAGTGCTTGAGGCGATGACCATTAACTTTGATTCGTTCCCTCTTCTCAACCATGAAGGGTCCCCTCCATATAGACCTCAACTTTCCTGGGAAAAGCTTCAATCTAAAGTTGAATAACAGAATTTTGTCACCAACTTGGAACTCCTTTCTCATAATTTGATAATCGTGCCATTTCTTTGTCTTCTCCTTGGATATCTTAGCACTATCGTAGGCTCCTAATCGAAATTCATCCAACTCATTCAACTGAAATAACCGCTTCTCACTTGCAAGCTTGACATCCATATTAAGCTCTTTTACCGCCCAGTAGGCCTTATATTCCAACTCAACCGGTAAATGACATGCTTTCCCGTACACTAATCGATATGGAGATGTACCGATAGGTGACTTGAATGCTGTTCTGTATGCCCATAATGTATCATAAAGCTTGCTACTCCTTTCCTTGATTTGCAACTTGTCTTCTCCAGGATGGCTTTGTTTTGCTGATTGGAAACCTCAACTTGGCCGCTAGTCTGTGGATGATAAGCTAACCTGAGATGATAAACTCCCTACTTCTCAAGTAACTTAGTAAGCCGCTTCTCATGAAAATGAGACCCCCGCCATTAATAATAGCTCTTGGAACTCCGAATCTCGGGAAAATGACTTGCTTAAACAATCGTAGCACAGTATTAGAGTCCGCATTAGGTGTTGCAATAGCCTCTACCCACTTCGAAACATAATCTACGGTCACCAATATGAATCTATTTCCATTAGAAGAAGGAAATGGACCCATGTAGTCAATACCCCATTCATCAAAAATCTCAACCTCTAGAACCCCATTTTGAGGCATCTCATGACGTTTCAAAATATTTTCGAAACTCTGACATGCATCATAAGATAACACAAAATCTCGAGCATCTTTAAATAAAGTAGGCCAAAAGAATCCGTTTGCAATACCTTAAACATAGTCTTTAAAGGGCCTGCATGACCTCCATAAGGTGATGAGTCGCAATGGCTCGGGATCCCATAGAACTCCCAATCAGGAACACATCATCGAAATAAACCATCAGCACATTCTCGAAACAAATTTGGGTCATCCCAAAAATATCGTTGAACATCATGTAGAATCCGCTTCTTCTGCTGTGATAAGAGATTAGGAGGCAAGACACCACCTACAATGTAATTGGCAAAATCAGCGAGCCATGGTGATTTAACGGCAACCAAAAGTAAGTGATCATCAAGGAAGGAGTCATCAATAGGCACGAGCTCTGCATCTTCAAATCGAATTCTGGAAAGATGAGCAGCTACTACATTCTCCGCTCCTTTCTTATCACGAATCTCAAGATCAAACTGATCTTGTAGCAATAAAATTCATCTGATCAACCTTGGTGTTGACCCATGAATTAAAAGTAACGTTTTGATGATGACTACCACAAACAAACTTAACTAATATATACTTTGAGTTCCTATGAGATTTCACAGGTTCAAAGAGTAAGGAACTTGGAGCAATATTGAAGCATTCCAGAGTAGGAACGTGACAAGTTAACAACAAAGGTCAAGGAGAAGTTCCTACGCGGAATCTTGCAAAAGAACATAGAAGAAAGAAGAGAAGTTCCTGAGTAACACAGTTGCGTAGGAACATGATACGAGAATAGATCTGTTCCTACAGGAACAAGCGAACAACATCAAGGAAATTCCTACGAAGTATCTTGATGAAGAGAAGAGAATTCGAAGAAGATTATGAGAGTAATTTTCTAGGATCTTTGTAAATACATTGGAATCTCAAATCTGGTTGGAACATCATATATAGAGGTTAAAAAGAATCTATCCCACAAATAATTCTAGATTAATTTATGCTATAATTTAGGATATAATAATCTTCTCCATAATGCCTCAATATTAGGAGATAAAATATCTGACTAATTTGGTTGAAAAATTACGGCATCCAGGGGTTTTAAGAAGTCAAATAAAATATTATTAGGAGTCCAAATTGTAGGAATAAAATCATGGGATTATGGGCAAAAATAAACGGTAAAACATTCAAGTCAAAAATCCTATTCTCTTGAACTAAATACGTGGGATAATAGAAGAAGTCATGGAGTAGTGGGCGAACAATGAACGTGGTTTATGGCTGGTGTTTACAAGGCAGAATCACTCTATAAATACTCCAAGAAATTCAGAAGAAGAAGTGCAGAACATCAGAGAACACACTTGAGCATTAAACGAGTCTAAGTCTAATATTGATGTTCCAATCCAGTTTACAAGATCTTTCTATGTATTAGAGTCTGTATTGAGTTGTAATCTATGAGAAAAAGAGAAGTGTGAGAACTGGAGAAGAGTGGAGAAAAAGAGAAAGAGAAACGAGAGATAAAGAGTGAGAATTGAGAATCAAGTTCCTACAGGAACTGACGAGTGAAAATAGATAATTTAGGTTGTAAACGTTGTTACAGGCCTATAATAGAAGTGGAGTTTTCTTCCTTTGGGCCAAGGAAGTTTTTCTCGTAGAAATATCTCTCACACTGTTTAAATCTCTCAAAATAGTCTAAATTCCGCATACAATTTCCACACAGCAATTCACCCCGCTCTTGCAGTGTTCCAGTAGAAACAACAGTTGGTATCAGAACTGGAACTCGGGAAAATCAAGCAACTTTGAAGAGGGATCCTGAAGATGAACACTCACGAGAAATTGGAGGAAGGTTACTCAACTCAAAGACCACCTATGTTTGATGGGAAATTCTACAGGTACTGGAAGAATTGAATGGAAATCTTCATCAAGGCTGAAAATTACCTGGTTTGGCGTGTAATTGAAGTAGGCGACTATGAGGTAACAAAAACTAACTCAAACAATGAAGTAGTTCCTAAATTGATTTCTGAATACGAAAAAGATGATTTTGAAAAAATGGAAATCAATGCTCGTGCTATTAAAAATTGCTATATTGTGGTATTGGACCACATGAACACAACCGTGTCATGGGGTGCAAACCCGCAAAACAAATATGGGATTTATTACAAGTAACTCATGAAGGAAATGGTGAATTAAAATGATCTAAAGTTGATTTATTAATGTCCATATATGAGCGTTTTGAAATGTTACCTAAAGAGTCAGTACAAGATATGCTTACTCGTTTCACTAACATCACCAATGAGCTTTCTTCTCTTGGAAAAGATATACCTACTGATGAGCAGGTTAGGAAAGTGCTGAGGAGTCTACCACAACATGAAAGATGGAGAGCCAAGGTTACTGCACTCATGGAAACAAAGGATTTCACAAAATTAAACATTGAACAACTTGCTGGTTCCTTGCTGACCTATGAATTGCATCTTGGAGGAACTAGAGAGAGTTCCAGAAGCAAAGGGCTGTCCTTGAAAGCTGAAAGTGACGAATCAGAAGAAGATGATGATGAGGCAGTGTTGCTGGTCAAAAGATTCAAAAGGGCTCTCAACAAGAATCGAAGTTCCTATTGGAACATGGGCAGAAAATTCACTAGCAAAAGGGAATTCGGGTGCCATAAGTGTGGATCCTCAGAAAACTTCATCAAAGACTGTCCCCTATGGGATACTAAAAAAGGGAAGTCCAAGGGCAAGGACTATGTCAAGGAGAAGAAGGAACAAGTCAAAGAAAAATTCTACAAACCTTCTTATTCCAAGAATGATGTAAGGAAAGAAATGGTAGCAACCTGGGGAGATTCTGAAAGCGAAGAAGATGAAGAGGAACAACCGAAGTTGCCAACATATGCTTGATGGCCAGAACTGATAGGAACGAGGTCCACGAGGAACTCGCTAAAGAGGTATATCCAAATTCTGATCTTCTTGATGCTTTTTCTAAACACGAATTAGTAGATCTAGTACTAGAATTTCAGAAAAACTGGACTAATGTATTACGAGTAAAAACCGATTGAGAAAAGGCTCTTCAAACTCGTAAGGAACACAGTGATTGGCTAAGGTTAAATAGAACTGAAACTGAGAAAAGATTTTTCGACTTGTTAGATCAAAATACAAATTTAAAGGTAAAAGTTGAAAATTTTCAAAAGGAACTTAGTCAAGTCACTATGGAACTAAATTGCTACAAGTTGACCAATCTAATGAGAGTTCCACTGAAGGAACACTAAATGATTCAGTCATCAAGGGACTTATGAAGGAACTTGAGAATGTTAAATTGGAACTCACTAATTTAAGGAATAAGAAGGATGATCAACACAAAGTTCCAACATGGATTCTGAATGCCCAAACAAAAAGGACTGAAGGTCTTGGTTTTAATTATAAAAAGAAAGTGGGAAAGTAGAATAAATACGTGGAACTTCCAAGTAGCAAAGTGTGTATGTTCAGTGGGAACACGGGTCATCTAAAAGGCCAGTGTTCCAAACGGAACTCCGATTTAGATGTAAATGCTAGACGCGTAAAACAGACATGGATTGAAAAGTTAAATGATGATGTGTTTACAAAGGAACCTAAGGAAACTTGGGTTCCTACACCTAACATCTAATCTGTATTGCAGGTGCTAGTGAGGGGGAACAACACGTGGTACCTCGACAGCGGTTGTTCCAAGCACATGACATGTGACAAATCTAAATTTCTCTCATTGGCAGCCTACTCAGGGGAAACTGTGACATTTGGTGATAATCAAAAAGGTAACATAGTTGCCTTAGGTAAGGTTGGTAAGTCAATTTCCCATGCAATTGATAATGTTTTTCTTGTTGATGGTCTTAAACATAACTCACTTAGCATCTCCCAATTCTGTGATAAAGGGAATTCTGTTAGTTTTACTAATAAGCATTGTCAAATCATCATTAATCACACTAATCAAGTTGTACTAAAGGGAAAACGCAATGGGAACACCTATATCGTTGATTTACATGAAGTTCCTAAGAGTACATTCTCTTGTTTAAGTGTGATTGAGGATGAACCCCTACTTTGGCATAAACGTGTTGGACATGCTAGTCTCCACTTACTTGATAAACTTAGATCTAAGGAACTTGTTGGATTACCTAATATTAAGTTCCTATGTGATAAAATTGTAGTGCATGTGATAGAGGTAAACATGTTAAAAGTTCTTTTAAAAGCAAAAAGTTCGTGAGCTCCACAAAACCATTGGAACCTATCCATATGGATTTGTGTGGGCCCATGAGAGTTCAAAGTAGGAGTGGTAAGCTATATGTCTTGGTTATTGTTGATGATTACTCTAGATATACATGGGCTATGTTCCTTTATAGCAAAGGTAAAACATTTGATGAATTTACTTGCTTTGCTAACAAGGTTCAAAAATTTAGTGGTAATCATCTTATACATTTAAGATCTGACCATGGAAAGGAATTTGAAAATTACAAGTTTGATGAGTTTTGCAGGGAACATGGTATGGATCACAATTTTTCAGCTCCAAGAACACCACAACAAAATGGTGCTGTGGAGAGGAAAAATAGAACCTTAGAAGACATGGCAAGAACGATGCTCATAGCAAGCGGACTCCCAAGGAACTTCTGGGCAGCAGCAGCGAATACAGATTGTTACATTATAAATAGAGTCATGATTAGACCCATCACTAACAAAACTCCCTATGAATTATTTAGAGGACGAAAACCTAATATGTGTCTCACCTTTGAACATTTGGTTGTAAGTGTTTTGTCCATAATAATGGTAAAAGGAACTTAGGGAAATTTGATGAAAGGAGTGATGAAGCTATGTTCCTAGGGTATGCATCTGATAGTAAGGCTTATAGAGTTTACAACAAGAGAACATTAAGTGTCGAGGAAAGTGTACATATTATTTATGATGAAACTAACTATAGTGTAAATAGTATAGATACTAACACTTTGCAGGAACATGAGAACTTCGAAATAGGGCTGATTAGAAGAGATCCAGATGAAGAAGACTTAACATCCAACAAGGAACAAGCAAGAGTTCCTGAAGATCAGTTCCAAATTGAAAGGCAGAATGACGCAGTTCCTGAAGGAACAGTGAATGAAGTTCCATACAACGATGAACATGAAGAAAACACCACTGATCCAGAAGGAGTTCCTGGAGAAACTGAAGAGACAACAGTTCTTGTTAGAGACTTCCAACCTAAACCTTGGAAACACAAGAAGTCTCATCCAATTGATCTAATTATCAGTGATATTACGAAAGGAACTCAGACCAGATCTCAAGTAAGGAACTTCTGTGCCTTTAATGCATTCTTGTCCATCATGGAGCCTCGAAATCATGTAGAAGCACTCGAGGATGTTGATTGGATCCAAGATAAGCTTAATCAATTTGATTGGAACAAGGTTTGGCACCTTGTGCCTCAACCGGAACACCAGAAATTAATTGGGCTAAAATGGGTGTTCAGGAACAAGCTAGATGAGTACGGCACAATCATCAGGAACAAGGCCGGGTTAGTAGTTAAAGGTTATAATCAACAAGAAGGAATTGATTTTTAAGAAACTTTTGCTCCAGTTGCAAGGTTAAAAGCTATTAGAATTTTAATTGCTGTTGCTTCTTTTATGGGTTTTAAATTGTATCAAATGGATGTTAAATGTGCTTTCTTAAATGGCTTTCTTAATGAAGATGTTTTTGTGGAACAACCTCTTGGTTTTGAAAATCCTAAATTTCCAAACCATGTCTATAAGCTTGACAAGGCTCTTTATGGGTTGAAGCAAGCTCCTAGAGCATGGTATGAGAGGTTGTCAAAGTTTCTTTTGGAAAATGGTCTTAAAAGAGGAAAAGTTGATAAAACTTTGTTTATAAAATCCAAAGGAACTGATTTTCTTATTGTTCAAGTTTATGTTGATGATATAATATTTGGTGCTACTAACGAATCCTTGTGTCAAGAATTTACTAATCTTATGAGCAGGGAATTTGAAATGAGCCTAATAGGTGAGTTAAATTTCTTTCTTGGCTTGCAAATCAAGCAAACAGAGAGAGGAACTTACATTCACCAACAGAAGTACATTAAGGAACTCCTCAAGAAATATGGGATGGGAACATCAAAAATGAACCAAACTCCTATGGGAACTAACTCCAGATTGGATGAGGATCCCAGTGGAACAAGTGTGGATCAAAAGCTATACAGAGGCATGATAGGTTACTTATTGTATCTAACTGCTAGTAGACCAGATATTGCTTACAGTGTTGGTGTTTGTGGTAGATTCCAAGAAAATCCAAAGGAGTCACACTTAACAGCTGTCAAGAGGATACTGAGAAAGCTATTGAATAGAGAAAGATATGAGAAGATGAGGGTGGAACTCGGATTGATAAACTTGCAATAAAAGCCATGAAGTTTCTCCAGGTATGTCATTATTTGTAACGAAGTTCCTATATGCATTTTTCATCACAAATCTTGTGCAAAAGCATGTTCCCGCAGGAACTTTGATATAACTCGCAAATGTCTATCAATATTATCCTTAGTGTCATGATTGCTTGTTTAAGATGATTTAATTAGATAATATGCAATAAGTTCCCTCTTTTCACATAATATATATATTTCTTTTCATTTTATTTTCCATAAATTAATTTTAATTTCCAGTAATTAATTTTTATTTATGATTGTTTCATATTCCTACCCTATAGGACGTACATATTTATTTTTAAATTTTAAATTCCATGAACAAATTTGTAACCAATTTCACGTAAATAGGGGGAATGCATCTAGAAGGAATTCACCAAAAGATACCAAATTAATCATCCTACATACATGCATTACTTTTCCCTTAAATACCCATCTAATCAACCCACTATTCACACCAAACTTTCACTCTCAACCGTAAAAACTTTCTCTCTCCTTTAATCTCTTTTCACTTTCTCACTCTTCAAAAACCCCAAAACTTTAAACCTTAAACTCTTCATTAACCATGGATACTCAACACTCATCTTCACTTGAAACTGAAATTCAAACCCCCATAACCAAACCCACGCAACGCTCGGCCGAAAAACTCGCCGGAAAGTCTGACACCAAACCTAGTTCCTCCATGGCTGAGAAAAAACAAAAATGGGAGGAAGTCGAACCTACGGATGAAGATAAAGACATTGATGTTGGGAATGACTCAATGATAACATTGGAAGCAGAAGCAAGTAAGTACGTTCCGGGTTTGTTTTTAGACTTAGATTGGTGTAGTTTGGTTGGTTATGTGGAGTTGTTAGATGTTGTAGATAATCAAGGGTGGATAAAATTGCTAAGTGAACATGGAATTGATGATACGTATCCTAGAGCAATCCAAGAATTTTGTGAAAACTATGGATTTGCTAAAGGAACTATCACTAGTTCCGTGAATGATGTTGAGATTTTGTTTGATGCTGATTACTTGGCTAAGTTGTTTGAGGTTCCGAATGAGGGCTATGATAATTGCTTTAAGGGTAGATATAATTTGAAGATAGGGAAGGTAGGAAAGGACGGGATTTTGACGGAATTAGGAGGGAAGAAGGGAGTGAATAAAATTGATCACAACTCGCTTTCACCTCTTGGAAAATTGATGTTTAATGTCGTGAGGAGAACTGTGTTCCCACGAACACAGAAGAGGGGTGAAGCTTATTTGTTAGATTGTGCGGTTATTTACTGTCTTTTGTTTAATGTTCAAGTAAATTTGCCCAGCTTGATGATTTCTCACTTGGATCACACTGTTCCAAGTGGATTGAAAGTTGGTTATGGAACTTTGCTAACAAAAATTTTCAAAAGCTTTAATGTTCCATTAGAGGGGTATGGGAAAGTAGGAATGAAGAAGGAGTAGTACATTCAAGTTTCTACAATGAATGGACTGAAATTGGGTGTTTTACGTGGGCATACTCAATGGTACACTGAGATTTTGAGGTTAGAGGAAAAGAATAAGAGGGAGGAAGAAGAAAAATCAAAAGTGAGGAAGAGTAGGAGACTTCTTAACAAGTCTGATAGTGAGCCTCCTACCATTGATGTTGATGTTTGAGGGGATTAAAACCACTGAAATTGAGGTTCTGGTTCCTGGGAAGATAGAGCAGTTGGAACAGTTCCTCAAGGAACTCCAAGAGAAACAACAGGATTTTGAAGGTCAAGTCTTCATGATGAGACAGACCTTGAGTTCCTTTATGTTGTCTTATGACAAGAAGCATGCAGAAATTATGGCATGCCTTACAGAGCTAAAAAATGTGCAAGGAACTCCATTTGCACCTGCTGGAACTGCTCCTGCTGAAGGTGAAGGAGGAACTCATATTGAAGAAGCACCAGAAGAAAAGGTTCCCAGCACTTCAGTTCCTATGGACACAGCCCCAACCTCGGTTCCTGAAGAATTCTCAGCTGACCCTGTTCCTCTAGAAACTTCCCCTGCCTCCTAAGCCCTTTTATATCCCACTTCTTTTTAGTTGCATTTTCTTTGTTTGAACTTATTTCGATATAGTTGTAATATTTGGATTGGATTTCTATTTTCTTTAGTTTTTACTTTTGCTTTGTTTTCGTTGTTTTCTTTCTTTTCTTTTACTTTTCAATAAAATTATTAGTTATGGGTAGTGAATCTTTTTCTTGCTTTCTTTCATTTTTTGGGGACATATCTGTCATACTTCTATTTATGATTCTTTAGATGCATCTTGAGGGTTAATATTGCTAAATTGCTGCTTGAGATACATATTAAATTTCCAAAAGTGGGGTCTCTACCATTATATATGAAATAATGGTGCTGTGATGAGAAGTTCCAAAAGGAACGTAGTTATGAGTTTTGATGATGCCAAAAGGGGGAAGAAAAAGGCAAAATAAATTGCATATAAAATCAAGTCTGAATCCTAACTCTCTTTCACTCTATTAAAAACCTGTAAAATTCTAAGTAAATAATCTTAGTCTTATTCTTAGTTTAGTGTACATACTTCAAAATTAAAAATCAGTAAAAAATCAAAAAATAAAAAATATGTTCTTTATGTTTTTATTGTTTTCATTTTTTTCTCAGTTTATTTGCCTTGGTTTGTCATTATCAAAAAGGGGGAAATTGTTGACCCATGAATTGAAGGTAAAGTTTTGATGATGACTACCACAAACAAACTTAACTAATATATACTTTGAGTTCCTATGAGATTTCACAGGTTTAAAGAGTAAGGAACTTGGAGTAATATTGAAGCATTCCAGAGTAGGAACGTGACAAGTTAACAACCAAGTTCAAGGAGAAGTTCCTAGGCAGAATCTTGCAAAGGAACATAGAAGAAAGAAGAGAAGTTCCTGAGTAATAGAGTTATGTAGGAACAAGATACGAGAATAGATTTGTTCCTACAGGAACAAGCGAACAACATCAAGGAAATTCCTACGAAGTATCTTGATGAAGAGAAGAGAATTCCAAGAAGATTATGAGAGTAATTTTCTAGGATCTTTGTAAATACATTGGAATCTCAAATCTGGTTGGAACATCATATCTAGAGGTTAAACCGAATCTATCCCACAAATAAGTCTAGGTTAATTTATGCTATAATTTAGGTCATAATAATCTTCTCCATAATGCCTCAATATTAGGAGATAAAATATCTGACTAATCTTGTTGGAAAATAACGACATCTAGGGTTTTAAGAAGTCAAATAAAATATTGTTAGGAGTCCTAAATTGTAGGAATAAAATCATGGGATTTTGGGCAAGAATAAACTGTAAAACATTCAAGTCAAAAATCCTATTCTCTTGGTCTAAATATGTGGGATAATAGAAGAAGTCATGGAGTAGTGGGTGAACAATGAAAGTGGTTTATGGCTGGTGTTTACAAGGCATAATCACTCTATAAATACTCCAAGAAATTCAGAAGAAGAAGTGCTGAACATCAGGGAACGCACTTGATTTGAATATTGATGAAAAAATCGCCACTCACAATGAAATAAAACTAGTTCGGTTTTCTCTAAAGCCAAGCACCAAGAAAAACGATCTAGGTCGAATAATTTTGTGAATTGATTAAAGCTATGCACCCTCACTTATTAAAATTATCCTAACAAGAGTCTAAAGCCTAAGCACCAACTCTCAATGTGTTCGAAATTTCCTCACACTCGAAAATTTCTCACACCTTCGATTTTGTGTTTGTTTTGTAGAAAACAAATAAAACTTAAACAATAATGTTTATAGAATTCACTAATCTGAATTACAAACTAATGTTGAGATTATTTATAGACATAATCATCAACAAAATCCTATCAAAACTAAGCTAAAAACACACTCACAACATAGCAAAAATCGTCCTAATCTAGTGACTCATCCATGACTCACAAGATAAGTATGCCACATCATCACTGTATGTCATGCAACTTGCAAACAAATCCTAACAAACTATATGTAAACAAAAAATATCCTAACAAACTTACTCATACCATGCTAATCAAGATAATCAACAAATTACAACCAGAATTACAAAAAATATGATCTACCCAAATCCATGGAAGATCGTCCAAATTGACGCCACACGCAATTCTTCAAGTTTTGTGCAATTTTGTATTTTTCTTCAAATCTTCAAGAAACCTTTAAGGATTCAATCTTTTAATCAAGAAACCTTGAAGAAGTCATTATCCATGTCTATAAGGATGTAAATGAAGATTATGAAACTTCAAGAAATAAAAGACTCAATGCCTAAAATAAGAAAAACTTTATCAAGTGAAATGGGATAAAAACTCATAGGCGAAACCAACTTATTCCCCTAATTCCGCCATTCTTTTCTTTGATTCAAATGATCAAGTACCTTCTTGTGTCACCATACACACCCATGATGATGTCTTTGAAGATCCCAAAAGCCTTGAATCTCCATAAGCCATTATTTCCCCCATACTTACATCATTTGTAGAAGCCATTATCAAACCTTCGAAGTTATCACCTTGTTTCGTATCATCCTCCTCTTCTTCAAAAGAGTTTGTCCTCAAACCTCGAATTTGATCATCAGCAACATAAGGAGACAAATCACTAATGTTGAACATAGCATGCACACCATATTCACCTAGCAATTCGAGTTTATATGCATTGTCCCCTATCTTGCTCACGATTTTGAATGGTCCATCATACCTAGGCGTTAGCTTGTTCTTCCTTTGATTAGGAAACCTTTCCTTCCTTAGATGTAGCCATACCAAATTAACTTTATGTTTGTTAGCTCTTGTCTTGTAGATATCATTCACATGCTCAATTCTTGCTCTAACCTGTGCATGTAACTTCTGCATATATTCAACTTTAGCTAAAGCATCTTTATGAACGAGCTCACCTTTGGGAATAGCAACGAAATCAATGGTAGCTTGGGAATGACTCCATAAACAACTTCAAAAGGTGAATGCTTAGTTTCATATGTAGGTGAACGATTATAATCAAACTCTACATGAGCTAACTTCAAGTCCCAATCCTTTTGTGTCTTGCATACCAATCCACGAAGTAGAATGCCTAGGGTTCTGTTTGTGACTTCAGTTTGACCATCTGTTTGTGGATGATAAGAAGGACTGAAGAGTAGTTTCGTGCCTATCAAACGCCACAATGATTTCCAGAAATAACTCATGAATTACGTGTCCTTGTCACTTACAATTGTTTTCGGCACCCCATGTAACCTAACAATGTCTCAAAAAAACAATTCTGCAACATTCACAGCATTATCAGTCTGGTGACAAGGTATGAAATGAGCCATCTTCAAAAATCTGTCAACCACAACCATTATAGCATCCTTTTGCTTTGTAGTTCCNATCTTTTTTACCTTGCAGTTCTACGCAAACCAACTATAAAATCCATAGAAATATCATCCCAAGGGGCTTCTGGCACTGGCAATGGTGTGTAGAATCCCTAATGTAAGGATGCCTTGGCTTTCTGACAAACAACACACTGTGAGATTACTACTTCAACATCTGCAATCATTCGAGGCCAACATTGTCAATGTTTTTATAATACCAAAATGACCTGCAATTCCACCCCCATGCGCCTCTCTAACGAGCAATTCACTAATACTGCACTTAGGGATGCAAAGTAGATTCCCCTTGAATAAGAATCCATCATGTAGCACATAAGACCCCATTGATCCCTTCATAAGTTGTGAATAGATAGGACCAAAATCTCCATCTTGCTCGTAATACTGTGTAATTAACTCCAGACCAAGCAATTTGAAATTAAGAACACCAATTAAAGCATACCTCCTTGATAGAGCATCAACAACCACATTAGATTTGCCTTCTTTGTACTTTGATGAAAAGTGAAAAGACTGCAAAAATTCAACCCACTTAGCATGTCTTGGATTGAGTTTATGTTGGCCATTGATATGCTTCAGAGCCTCATGATCAGAATGCGATACAAAGTGACTTGGTCGCAGATAATGACTCCAGTGATCCAATGCTCGAACAATAGCATAGAATTCCTTGTCATAGGTAGAGTAGTTCAACCTTGCTCCATTCAATTTCTCACTGAAATAAGCTATAGGCCGCTTACCTTGAACCAACACTGCACCAATCCCCACGCCACTAGCATCTGTCTCAACTTCAAAAGGTTTCGAAAAGTCTGGTAAGGCTAAAATAGGAGCTTGACAAAGCAATCTCTTCACTAATTCGAATGCCCTTTGCGCATCTTTAGTCCATTCAAACTTCTCCTTATTCTTCTTAATACACTCGGTCATAGGAGCTACTACAGAAGAGAATTTTTTTACAAATCTTCTATAAAAAGAAGCTAAACCATGAAAAGCACGCACCTCAGTCACAAATTTCGGAACTGGCCATGATTTAATAGCTTCTACTTTCAAAGGATCAACTTAAATACCATCCTTAGAAATAATGTATCCCAGAAACGTCACACTAGTGACCATGAACGAGCACTTTTCGAGCTTAGCATACAACTTCTACTTCCTCATAGTTTCGAACACTTCTCTTAGATGCTGCAGATGATCTTCCACACTTGCACTATACACCAGTATATCATCCAAGTAGACAACCACAAACTTACCAACAAAAGGTTTCAAAACTTCATTCATCAATCTCATAAAAGTACTAGGGGCGTTAGTAAGACCAAAAGGCATAACTAACTATTCATAGAATCCTAGTTTAGTTTTGAATCCTATTTCCCACTCATCACCCTCTTTCATTCGAATTTGATGGTAACTACTCCTCAAATCAATCTTAGTAAACACTTGAGAGCCAAACAATTCATCCAATAAATCATCTAAACGAGGAATAGGAAACCTATATTTGATGGTGATGTTGTTCACAGCTCTATAATCAATGCACATTCTCCATGATCCATCCTTCTTAGGAACAATTAATGTTGGTACTGCACATGGACTCATACTCTCCCTGACATACCCTCTTTCCATCAATTCTTCAATCTGGCGTTGAATATCTTTAGTTTCTTCTGGATTGCACCTGTAAGCTAGTTTATTAGGAATCTGAGCTCCAGGAACCAAGTCAGTCTGATGTTCAAGTCCTCTGATGGGTGGCAACCCTGGTGGTAATTCATCAGGAAATATGTCTTGAAATTCGTGCAATAAGGGGCGCAACTCACGAGGGATGCTCGTTGCTTTCTCTTGCACTTCCTTAGCCATTAAAACACATAGAACTTCCCACAATTCTTCACCTCTTACACCATGGCTTTCTCATCAATCAACAAAACACCCTTTTTATTGCTCACATCCTTCGAAAATTTTGAGCCTTCCAAAGGTTTCAACGCAACTGGTTTCCCTTGTGCCTGTTTTCTAATGATATATATATTTGTTCTACCATCAAACTGTACGAATCTATCATACTGCCACGGTCTTCCAAGAAATATATGACACGCATCCATAGGACATATATCACAAAGCACTTGATCATCGAAATTTCCAATCTTAAAACTAACCAGAGCTTGTTTATTCACCTTGACATCACTTGTGTTACTGAGCCAATGTAACTTGTAAGGTGAAGATGTTCAGTGGTAGGAATCTCCAGTTTGTTGATCAATACAGTAGAGACCACATTAGTGCAACTACCTGAATCAATTATTAGATCACACAATCTTCCTAGAACATTGCACCTAGTGATGAAAATCTTATCCCTCTGGTTCTCTGCAACTTTGGATTGCAAAACCCTTCGGAGAACTAAACTCTGGCTATTCACCTCAAGAGTAATCTCTTCAATCTCCTCTTCCTGTGTATCATAATTTATGCCATCTTCTTGTTGTTAACGTTCATTCTCCTCTTCTTCAAAGTTTTCATCATCTGCCTAATTTTGAGTAGTATGAACTCTTGAATGGGACAATCCTTCTGGATATGACCTTGACCTTTGCACTTGAAGCATGTACGTTGATCAGGGTTTGGAGGCTTAGTAGCAGAGCCTTTATCTTTGATATATAGAGGAGGTTTCGAAGTGGAATCAAAATTTTGTTTATAATGAACAACGACACCTTCCTTCTTCACAAAGGGTTTCGAAAAAGTAACTGTTTTTTTCGAAAATTGCTTTTCAACCCTAGATGCAACCTTGCAAACTTCATCAAAAGTCCAGTAAGGTTGTAATTCCACCTTTTCTCTTATTCTTTCTTCTAGGCCAGCAACATAGTGAGCAATTTGATGATCCTCCTTTTCTTCTAGATCGCAGATGGTGATCAAGTTGAGGAATTCAGATGTATATTCTTCAACTGATTTTCGATCTTGCTTTAAAGTATGCATCTTTATAAATTTGCCTTGCTCGTAATCCTGAGGAACAAAACGTCCTCATCTCCTTCTTCAGTTTCGTCCAAGTGGATACTTTAGACTTCCCATCCTTCTTTCTTTTCCTTTGCATACCTTCAAGCCACAAACTAGCTAAGCCAGTCAACTTTAGTTCTGCAATCTTATATATGATTTTCGATCATCATACTCCTTATACATGAAAATTCGTTCAATCCTTCTTAGCCAATCCAGAAAATTTTCAGGATTTAAACTTCCACTGAATTCAGGAATATCTAGTTTAAGATTGCGATCATCATCCTTAGGCCTATCCTTCTTTTTGCGCCTACTCATAGGTTCTTCATTACTAGAACTTGATGAGTATTGCTTTCTTGGTTTACGTGCACTTCTTGAGCTTGCTTGCTCATCATCAGGACTAGAATCCGACTTCCCTTTACTTCCACCCTTGGACTTGCTAGGTGACTTCAATTTTTCGGCAAAGTCCTTCGTGGTAGCCTCAAACATAGCCTTCAACTCCTCTATGTCCTTGCGCAATTCTTCAGTAGTAATCTTAGGAGTATTCACTTCATTAGCTGACATGATTGCCCTTGTTTCAACAATGAGATTTATGCCAATAACCTTGAGGATTAATGTCCTCTCAACGAGAACACCAAAAGTTGATGTGAATATTGATGAAAAAATCGCCAATCACAATGAAAGAAAGCTAGTTCGGTTTTCTCTAAAGCCAAGCACCAAGAAAAACGATCTAGGTCAAATAATTTTGTGAATTAATTAAAGCTATGCACCCTCAATTCTTAAAATTGTCCTCACAAGAGTCTAAAGCCTAAGCACCAACTCTCAATGTGTTCGAAATTTTCTCACACTCGAAAATTTCCCACACCTTCGGTTTTGTAGAAAACAAATAATACTTAAACAATAATGTTTATTGAATTAACTAATCTGAATTTTTACAAACCAATGTTGAGTTTATTTATAGACATAATCATCAACAAAATTCTATCAAAACTAAGCTAAAAACACAAGCACAACAGAGCAAAAATCGTTCTAATCTAGTGACTCATCCATGACTCACAAGATAAGAATGTTGCGTCAACACTGCATGTCATGCAACTTGCTAACAAATCCTAACAAATTATATCTAAACAAAAAATATCCTAACAAACTTACTCGTACCTTGCTAATCAAGATAATCAACAAATTACAACTAGAATTACACAAAAATATGATCTACCCAAATCCATGGAAGATTGTCCAAATTGACGCCACACGCAATTCTTCATGATTTGCGTAATTTTGTGTTTTTCTTCAAATCTTCAAGAAACCTTTAAAGATTCAATCTTTTAATCAAGAAACCTTCAAGAAGTCATTATCCATGTGTATAAGGCTGTAAATGAAGATTAAGACACTTCAAGAAATAAAAGACTCAATGCCTAAAATGAGAAAAAACCCTATCAAGTGAAATGGGATAAAAACTCATAGGCAAAACTAACTTATTCCCCAAATTCCGCCATTCTTTTCTTTGCTTCAAATGATCAAGTACCTTCGTGTGTCACCATACACACCCATGATGATGTCTTTGAAAATCCCAAAAGTCTTGAATCTCCATAAGCCATTATTTCCCCCATACTTGCATCATTTGTAGAAGCCATTATCAAACCTTCGAAGTTATCACCTTGTTTTGTATCAGCACTTGAGCATTAAACGAGTCTAAGTCTAATATTGATGCTCCAGTCTAGTTTACAAGATCTTTCAATGTATTAGAGTTTGTATTGAGTTGTAATCTGTGAGAAAAAGAGAAGTGTGAGAACTGGAGAAGAGTGGAGAAAAAGAGAAAGAGAAGCGAGAGATAAAGAGTGAGAATTGAGAATCAAGTTCCTACAGGAACTGACGAGTGAAAATAGAGAATTTAGGTTGTAAAAGTTATTACAGGCCTATAATAGAAGTGGAGTTTTCTTCCTTTGGGCCAAGGAAGTTTTTCTCGTAGAAATATCTCTCGCACTCTTTAATTCGCTCAAAATTATCTAAATTCCGCATAGAAGTTCCGCACAGCAATTCACCCCCCCCCCCTCTTGTAGTGTTCTAGTAGAAACAACACTTGGCCTTTTCTCCTTTTTAGCTAAGAGGTACTTAAGAGCAGCATGGTCAGTATGATCAATTACTTTCGAGCCCAATAGGTATGATCGGAACTTGTCAAGTGCATACACAACTGCTAGTAACTCCTTCTCAGTAGTGGCATAATTCACTTGAGCTGGATCGAGTGTCTTGCTGGTGTAATAGATTGCATGTAGTACCTTCTCCTTTCTTTGACCTAGGCCTGCTCCAACTGCATAGTCACTGGCATCACACATGATCTCGAACGGGAGGTCCCAATCAGGAGATTGGATGATAGGTGCAGAAATAAGTTCTTGTTTAATCTTGTAAAAAGACTCAACACACTCATTAGTAAAATCAAAATCTGCATCCTTTAAAAGCAATTGGGTTAATGGTTTCACAATTTTAGAAAGATCCTTAATAAACCTGCGATAAAAACCTGCATGAACCAAAAAGCTTCTTACCCCTTTGACATTCACAGGAGGGGAAGTTGCTTGATTATCTGAATCTTTGCTTTATCTACCTCAATATCTCGTTCGGAGATTAAGTGTCCAAGCACAACACCTTCTGTGACCATAAAGTGGCATTATTTACAATTAAGCACTAAATTCTCCTCTTCACATCTCATGAACACTTCTGTTAGATTTTCTAAACAGGCATCAAATGAAGTTCCATATACACTAAAATCAGCCATAAAAACTTCCATGATAGGTTCAATGAAATAAGAAAAAATGCTCATCATACATTGTTGAAAGGTAGCAGGGGCATTACATAGACGAAAAGGCATTCTACGATATGCAAAAGTACCATAAGGACATGTAAAAGTAATTTTTTCTCTATCATCTAGATGAATAGGGATTTGGAAGAATCCCGAATAATCATCTAAATAGCAGAAATACTTATGCTTAGCTAACCTTTCTAACATTTGATCAATGAAGGGGAGGGGAAAGTGGTCCTTTTTAGTAGCAGTATTTAATTTCTTGTAATCAATACACATACGCCAACCTGTGACAACTATAGTGGGAATCAATTCATTTTTATCATTACCCACAACAGTGGTCCCAACTTTCTTAGGTAATACCTGAACTGGACTAACCCATCTAGAATTAGAAATAGAATAAATGATACCAGCATTAAGTAATTTAATGACCTCTTTCTTAACAACCTCCTGCATGTTAGGATTTAAGCGACATTGACCCTGTATGCATGGTTTATGACCTTCCTCTTAGTGAATGTGATGCATGCAAAAATCAGTACTAATACCAGTTAAATCATCAATATTATAATCAATAGCCTTTTTATGACATTTAAGCACAACTAATAATTTCTCAAGTTGACTATCAGTAAGAGACGCACTAACAATAACTGGATATAGCTCTTTAACATCTAAGAATGCATATTTCAGATTAGAGGGAAGGGGTTTCATTTCAGATTGTGTTACCTCCTTTACCATACAAACATTCTGGGGTAGCTTCAGAAACTGATATTTGCTCCTTAAATTAAATTCCACTCTTGAAAGGTCTCAAATCAGCTCATCCAATTCCATATTGCCTTCACCTGAAACAACATCCAAATACAAAACGTCCTCCAGAAGATCCTTTTTAAGGGATCAAGGCAAGTCACCACAAATAATTTCTTGAATAATATCAATTCTATAGCAAGATTGCTCCAACATGGGGCTTTTTAGTGCACTATCAAGGTTAAAGGTAACCTTTTCATCACCTACAAAAAGAGTCAGACTACCATTTTTTACATCAATAACAGCATCCTCAGTGTTTAAAAATGGTCTACCAAGAATAATAGGGATGTGTGCATCCTCCTCCATATCTAACACCACAAAGTCAACGGGAATGAAAAACTTCCCAACTCTTACCAGGACATCCTCCAAAATACCTTTTGGGTATTTCACAGTTCTATCCGCCATCTGCAAGGTAATGTTAGTGAACTTTAAAGAACCTATATCTAATTTCCTGCAAACAGACAACGACATAACACTAACACTGGCCCCTAAATCACATAAAGCTTTATTTATAAAAAGTGGACCAATGTTACAGAGTATCACAAAACTTCCAGGATCCTTGAGTTTAGGTAGAGACTTATTATGCAAAATAGCACTACAATCTTCAGTTAAAGCAACAGTCTCCACTGAACTTAATTCATGCTTCCTGCTCAATATGTCTTTCAAAAATTTAGTATATGTAGGTACCTGCGTAAATAAGTCAGTAAAAGGCACAGTAACCTACAACATTTTAACAATATCGAGAAACTTACGGAAGTGATTATCATTCTTATTCCTATCTATCCTATGAGGAAAGGGTAGTGGCACCTTGGGAGGTGTCCACGTATCAACGGGCTTGTTAGATACTGGAGCCCTCTTCTCCATGTCATCTTTCTCCATAGAAGGTGTAGGCTCTGCAATCTCCTCAATCACCACATTGCTGGTCTCACCAGTCTGTAATCCTATTTTTGAATCAGCATCTTCAGTTGGCATCTTGGGGCCTTCATAGTGGGTCCCTCTTCTAGTAGTGATGGAATTGACATGATCCCTCTGAGCTGGTGGATTTGATTGAGGAGGTAGTTGACCCTGCTGCCGGTGAGTTGTAGACTGTGCAATCTGAGCTAGCTGGGTCTCCAGTTGCTTATTATGAGCCTGCATTGCCTCCACATTCTTCTGCATCTGCAGCATCATATTCTTTAACTCTGAAAATTCATTACTAGGTTGAGCTGGTGGTGCTGGCAATGGTGGTCTACTGAAACTTGGTGGTTGTAGTGGTGCAAATCGTTGCACCTGCTGATGAGCCTAATGAGGTGGTATAAATTGTTGTGGATTCTGCACATTATTGTTGTTCTTGTAGGAAAAGTATGGTTGATCCTTCCAACATGGATTGTATGTGTAAGAGAACGAATTGTTCTTGTAGGCTTGGAAGGCACACATGTAACACCCTTGAATTTCCGAACTTCCTTCTCAAGTTTTTCCGGAAAACATATTATAAATAATAGAGAATAATAATTATTAAAACCCCTAATTAAGTAGAAAAACCAAAGAATTACCGCCACCGTGATAATGGCTAAGGCATTTATCAAAACACTACAGCGGAAGTCTTTAAAACCAAATTAAAACTCAAACTCAAAAAGAATCTCAAAACAACCCAAAACTAAAGTCAAACAATAACCAACTTCAACTTTTATTACACTTCGGAACCATATTAATGACCCTTTAAACCAAACTTTAAAATTTGGAAATAACAACCTCAAATAATAATTAACTAATAAAACCAAAAGCAAATAAACTAGAACAACAAGGACTACAATGCAAACACTCTCACTCCATCCCATCATGAATGACTTATGCCCACTTGTACCTGTAGCTTTCTCTTATATTCGACAACTACTCGCCAACAAATGGGTCATCGTAGGGCCAAATCCAAGACAAAGCCATGCGCACAAAACAAGCTGTCAGCAAAGCTAAGTACATAACTACTAAAAACTATGCAGTAAGATCAAAATAAAATAAAAGTAAAACATACATACATCTTACCGTTGACAACTCTTCACCTTTGCATAGACTCAACTTAAACAAATTAATTATTATATTTAGACTTTGGGTTTTGCCTCTAACGAAATTCCTTTCCTTTAAAATCGCTCTATTGGGCACCAACTTGGAAGCAACTCCAAGAAGGTATTACCTATGTCACATAAAGTGACAGAATTACAGCGCATTAAAAATATAAAAGAGTACAACGTCTTGTACTCCAATTAGAAGTCATAGATCACTGTTCCATACGATTCCCCCCATTATTCATACTCAAGGTTTATACGTTCCAAGAGTTTTGGTGCGAATCCTCTTCCACTTTATGTGATTAATCAGTTTAACATTGTTATGACTCACATACAGCATCACATAAAAGTAAGCGTAGAATCAAACAAGCCATATTAATTATCTCTAATTTAAGGTGATTCTAAAAATAATATTGTGTGTCCTTTATTTAACTAAACTTCCCTTACCACACATAAACTGTGAGTGGCTAACTATTTACCTTTTTCCTTGACCGCACATTAAACTGTGAGTGGTTACATGTATATAAATAAATATTTGCTCCATACTTTGTGTGAATAAAAATTCACTAACTACCTTTCTTGTCGATTAAGTAACTAACCAACTTCAATAACTTTCTTTCTTCTTCAATAAGCTATTGGCCAACTTTAAAAATAAATTTAACATTCCAATTACTCATGATAATAATGCTATAAAGATGGAATGTCAAACAATATGAAAATTATACTTTTATACTAGCATACTTCTTATGCAAGTCAACTAAGCAACAACTCATATACACATTCTAACATGTACAGTCATCAACCAACCATGAATCTAATTTTACTTCACCTTTAGTACTTACGTATTTTGTGTTGTAGTGGTGATCCGCCACAACTTCTAGAAGTCAACTAACTCGAAATCTCCTACATAAAGAAAAGATTGAATCTAAATTAAAACCTTGTTGACTATGTTCTACGACAATTCTAAACTAACTTACTCTATTGGAAATTTGTCCAAAACGTTCCCTATATGGTCTCTATTCAATTCCATACTTTATTTTAATTTTTCCATAGAAAAATATTTGATTTTCGGTAATTTACCAAAAATGCCAACTTAATAAATTTCTCAAAAACACTTTAAAACCCTTCTAAACATCATATTTATACTATAAAACACTGTAGTCATATTCTAAGATCATCATACAATATTTTGATGCATTAAAAATAATTATGACTAATTATGTCACATGCTACTATTTTTATTAGGCATAAACATGTGTTATAAATTTACAACTTTATTTATTTATTCAAAACTCTTTAAACACTCATCAAAACATCATAAATCCATCACAAAACTCTTTTATAATCTACTATTATCATCATTAATCAAATCTATGCTTATAATTCGTAAGATAAAACATGTTCATAATATTTATACCATTGGTTTTCATGATTATAAAATTTGGATAGCAATATAATTCAACTTTAAAACTCTTTAAAATCAATCTAAACTTAATAAAATCATCATAAATTCACCCAACAACAATTGATGCTCATAATATTGAAGTTTAAATCATTAAAAACCATAAAATCAAGAATTTCATAATTTCACAAACCCTAACTTGAAATTTCATGATCAATTAAATAAATTCATATTTTAAACTAAATCATAACTTTATAAAAACATGATTAAAACTATAGAAACATGATAAATCATAATTATAAACATGAAATTTGCAAGATTGAATTAAAAAGAAAAGAAGAAGNTAAAAAAAAAAAAAAAAAAATTTTTTTTTTTTTTTTTTTTTATCCAAGTGAAGCTCGAAAATACCAAAATAGTGGAGGAGGTGGCCGGCAAGGGCTGCAGGTGGTGGCGCGGCAGCAGTGGCGAACGGCGAGGGCAACAACAGGGGACGCCGGCACCAAGTTCTCCGGCGAAGGGAAGCACGAAATTTTCTTTTTGCTTCGAAAATCTTTTTCGGTTTGTTTTTTCTTTGATTTTTTTTTCTCACTTTTTGAAATCCTAAAACTTGAAGTTCGGAAATTAAATCTGAAAATTTGGGTTTTAAGGGGTATTTTTAGGCCCCAAAGTATGATTTGGTGCAATAACATAAATGCCCGTAATATTTGAAATTACTTTTATGCCCTTGTTTTAAAACAATTTAGGAAATTCTAAAAATTCTTTTTTTAGAAACTTTTCAAAATATTTAATAAAACTTAAATAACACGAAATATTATTTATAAACATAAAATAGCCACTTTGATTAAAATTTATTTAAATTTCATTTCTTTAATATCTTTATTGAACTTAATTTCTCAATAAAAATTTTAAAAGCATATGTATAAAATGCGAAATTAACTCCTTAAAATACGTGAAAATATGGGGTATTACAGTCTACCCCTCTTAAAAGAAGTTCCGTCCCAAAACTTTATGTAAATAATTGTATGGAATTTGAATAGAGAATACGTTTCCTTCAAAACTTTTTGATTCTGACACTATGGCTCCTCTTCACGGGATTACAATCCCGATCCATTCCATTCCCGGGTCATCCATTCCAATCCATTCTAATCCATTCTAATCCCGGCAATCCATTCTAATCCATTCTAATCCCGACAATATATTCATGAAAATTTAAATCTTAATTAAAATTAAATTCTTAATTAAACTCTTGAAAATTTAAATCTTGACAACACAATAATGTTCATAACAAATTTGCTTTTTTTTTTTACTACATTTATGTTACATAATAATTTACTGTAGATACAATATTCTTACAAATAGATAAAGAAGTGCTTCAATTATCCTCGTATATTTCTTCCTCCTCTATATCATCATCATCTTGGAACCTCATATTTCCAGCACACACATCTTGCCATATTTCATCTGCAATATTTGCACGAATGTCTCGCATTAACATTGTTCGTGTCGGATTAGTGAAATCTAAATCAGCTACACGTTTAATATTTTGGGGACCATGAGAAATTGGAATCCCTAACTTGTCTAATCGAATGAAATTATGTAAAGTACATGTTGCCACAATTATAGCCAATTGATACGTTTCTTCCATTTGTGGCATCAAACTGAAATTAAGCTGAAATCAACAGGTATTTTTTTTATTTGGAAATAATAATAATAATAATAATAATAATAATAATAATAATAATAATAATAATAATTTCAATGTTAAAATATAATTACCATTGTTACAAAATATTAATAACTAATGATAATAATAATCCCGACAATCCATTCTAATCCCATCCATTCCATTCCATTCCAGCCAAATCCCGTGAAGAGAACAGAGCCTATGTTGTAGGGGCGAAAGTAATTCGGATTAAAATCGAAGACCGAACCTAACCAAACCATTTTGAAAATTTGGATTGGACTTTTTTGTAATTTGGTGCGGTTTGGATTGTAAATTTTTTATTTTTCGGATTTCGATTTGGGATTCGGACTGGACCCCTCGGTGGACCGTACACCAAACTTTAGACCGAATAGTAATAAACCTTTAAGTCCCTAATGACCTTAAGCCTACTACTTGTTAAGTAGTTAAGCCCAAAACACCATAAGCTAGCAAAATCCTAAAATGCTCTATCATCCTTTTTCAATGTGTGTGTAGTATTTAATTTAGTAAGTTATTGGATAGTACTACAGATTATTGCTACAAATATATTAAGCAAGAATTGTTGTAAGAAAAATACATCTTTAAAATTCGAATTGGGTTGGATCCAAAATTGTAAGACCGAATTTAGGTGGATTGGATTGGATTGGAATGAAATTCAATATGGATTGGATTGGTCTCAAATTTCAAAGTCCAAAAATATATGGTTTGGATTTGGATTGAGCAATAATCCAAACCATACACCGAACTTTCACACCTACTATGTTGTTGTAAACTTTAGACATTTACTCAACCTTTGCTTGACAAGTTTTAATAAAAGAACATAAAACTTTCATAATACATTACTAAACAACGTAAAAACTTGCAAAATTTAGGGTAAAAATGCGCGAAATAATATCACACTCCACCCCCCATAAGAATCGAGTTACTTCCCCGTAACTCTATCTACTAACCTGAAATAACTCTGGATACTTTTCTCTCATCATATCTTCAGCTTCCCAGGTTGATTCTTTGGTTTCTTGGTTAGACCACAACACCTTCACTATTTTGACACTTTTCCTACGAATATCCCCGACCTTACTATCCACGATCTTAATTGGCTTCTCTTCATAGGTTAAACTCTGGTCTAACTCTATTGTTTCAGGTTGTAACACATGTGACTCATCCGGAACATATTTTCTTAGTTGAGACGCAAGAAAGACATTGTGAACTTTACTCAACTCCATTAGTAAAGCTAGCTTATAGGCAACCTTCCTAATTCTTTGGAAGATCTCATAGGGTCCAATATATTTTGGGCTCAATTATCCCTTATTTCCAAACCTCATTACACCTTTCATTGGTGATACTTTAATTAGCACCTCATCACCAACTTCAAAGACAACTTCTTGACGCTTTTGATCTGCATAAGACTTTTGTCTATCTTGTGCTGCTTGAATCTTTGCTTTTATTACCCTTACCTTATCGGTGGTTTCTTCAATCAATTGAGGTCCTAGAATCACTGTCTCATTTATGTCACTCCAACATAAGGGACTTCTGCACTTCCTTCCATACAGAGCTTCAAAAGGTGCCTTGCCAATACTTGCATGGTAGCTATTGTTGTATGAGAACTCAATAAGATCTAAACAGTCCTTCCAATTCCCTTGAAAATAAATTATACAAGCTCTCGGCATGTTCTACAAAGTATGTATGGTTCTCTCTGTCTGTCCATTGGTTGCCGGATGGAAAGCTGTACTCATTTAACGTTGTACGAAGTTTTCCTGGACACTTTTCCAGAATTTCTGAAGAAACCTAGAATCCCTATCTGAGACTATATCCGTTGGAACTCCATGCAGTCTCACAACATGCTTTATGTAAGCCTTTGCATGTTGTTCCATTCTCCAAGTCTCCTTCATCAGTATAAACATCGCTGGTTCAGTAAGTCTATCCACCACAACCCATATGGTGTCATTTTGATTCCTTGACTTTGGCAAGCAAGTTACAAAGTCCATTGACATGCAATCCCACTTCCATCCTGGTATTTCAAGTGGTGGAACTTCTCCTTTTGGTCTCTTATGCTCAAATTCCATCCTGGTACTTCTTGTTCTGATGGTAACACTATCGACATATCTATTGTATCTACTTTTCCCAACACAGGCATTAACTTTTCCAAAATCTAAGTGGATACAAAAGAACATTTTGCACCAGAATCAAACAAAACTTTAATAGGAAGAGAGTGCATAGAGAATGTACCAATAATCACATTCTTACTAGCATCAACTTCACTTCAAGCCATCACATTCAGCTTTTCAATATTCAAGGTCTTAGTCTGACCTCCTCCATTTCCACTTCCATTCTTATTCCCGGCTTGATGCATTACCTTTCCTCCCATGTTTCCTTGGAAACCCTTCTGTTGTCCTCAAGTTGAATTCCCTTTGAATTGAGATCCTTGTCCTTCCTTTCCCTTGTTCTTGGAGAAGCACTCATACTCACGGTGTCCAAGCTTGTTACATAAACAACAAGTCACCGGGCTCCCAGCACAGTCCTTGCATGGGTGATTGTTAGGATATTTGTTGCAGAAATACACACAACCTCCTTGATTAGCCATCTGAGCCCTATTCCCGTTTCCATTAGCAGGCTTCTCAAAGTTTACCTTATTGCCCTGAATGACTCCCTTGTTACTTGAAGTTTCCTCCACCATCCTTTCTTTTCTCCCTCGTCTCACCTTCCTTCAGCATCTCCTTCTTCTTCTGGTCTAAGGCATACAAATGTGCAGTTCTACCATATAACTCATCCAAGGACTCAAAGACCTGCCCGGCTAATTGCAACTGGATATTTATAGGTAACCCTCTCTCAAAATGACTAGCCTTCAACTTTTCGGCTGCCACAACTTCCTTAGTAAACCTAGATAACCCTAGGAACTTAGAGTAATACTCAGTAACTGACATACTCCCCATCTTAAGCTCCAAAAACTCATCGGCTTTCTGCTTTTGAAAGAAAATAGGATAGAACTTATTGCGGATATGTTCCTGAAACACAACCCAATTGAACCCTGGAAAAGCCCTAATCACAACTTCGTTTTGTGATCACCAAAGATCAGCTTCTCCTCTCAAATAGTAAAATGTATGGTTCACCTTAAAATCTTCTGGACACTCAACTGCCCTAACTAACTTGTTAAATTCTTTTAACCATCCCTCTAAAACAGTTGGGTTGGGTTCCCCGTGGTAAGTGGGTGGCTTATTTTGAGCAATCTTCTTGAAAAGTTCCCCTTCGGGGTCATTACCATTACCATTTCCTCTAGCAGCTAACTGTTAAGCTACAGTAGCTAATTGTCTCACTACATCATTCAGATGATTGTTGTTACGTTCAGCCATCCTATTTCTCCCGTAGAGGGAAAAAACCTTTATATTAAACTATGTCTAACTCTAAGTTAGAACAACATAAACTTATAACATAACATACAAACATTTCCTCAATTCGTCTCACAAAAGAAGTCCTCATTCTATTAGAGTGAATGATTCACTTAGGGCCTGTTTACTTCAACTGAAAATAGCTGAACTGAACTGAAAGTTTTTTCTGAAGGATTAATGAGTAGCAAAATAAAAGAAGAGCTGAACTGATCTGAACTGAACGGAGCTGAACTGATTTTAAGCTGAAGTAAATAGGCCCTTAGTTTTGATTGTTTACACAACCATTAAAACAAGAACAAAGCACATAATTAATGAAAAGTAATTCCCTTGGTTCTATTCTACTTGAGGCTTCACTTCCTAAGAGAACTAACTCCTTTATTATTTCATTCTTATAAGAATTCTTATTGGTTAGCTTCTTCTAAAATTTTTTTTATGGCTCACTGCCACTTATTCGCATAGAAAACAACAATCTAAAATGTCCAACATTCTAAACAATACTAAACAATATTAAACTAATTCATACCTATAACAAAACTTCTAAACATTCACATTATCCTTCTTGTCCTTCGACATCACATATTTGTTAGGTATAAACTCGGGATCATCTTTAATATCATCTTCCATGTCCTCCTCCTCAGTATCTTCATTCATGCCTTCTTTAGGGTCAAGCTCTTCTTCTTCCTCAGAATCATACACTAGATCCACATATACTGGAATTACAGATTTAGATTCTCAATTTCATAGCACGAACTATCCTTGGATTTATAGCTTCGAGAACTAGAAGTAGCTTCCTTCCCACTCATTTCATCATCCCCCTGATCATTTGGGACTAGTGTGGGTGGGGTCTCCTCACTTGCATTTGACTCTAGAAATTCTTTCTCCTTTCTTGCAATATAACCTTCCAAATATCTCCAATCACAACCCCATTGACCATTTGGATCCTTATTCTTGGTGTAGTTTGGAAGTCCTCCAACGAAATGAAATTCACTGAACCTCGCCTTAATCTCCAAGTAGGGTGGACGCTTTGGCAAGCAACTAACAATTAAAGCAAATATATGATCGGTTTTGTCCCACTGTGGTAACTTCAACACTGTACTCATGTACCAATAATAGAATCGAATCTTCCATACATATTGAGGAGGACTCTCATAGTCCTTCTTTTCCAATGTTCCCATCTGAGTTTCTTTACTAGGCATGTTATCCACCATCCTGCATGACACTTAAAACTAATGGGCCATCCTACCCACAACAAAACTAAGCTAACATTTCTAAAACAAAAAGGTCTGGTGGCTAACATACAATTTCTTCTATGCATAACTATACACATAAGCAACACCTCAAAACATGTACTTAAATGCATGAAACATGTACCAATCTCACCACATAATATTAATGAAATAACATATAATACATACCTGAATTCCTTGCATACCTGCACATGTTAATGATTTTAAAACATTTATTTTTCAAAACTTTCTATTTTCGGAAATTACTATTTTTACAAAAATTTCCATTCCCAGTAACTTTCCAAAATAAGAAATCCTCTTTCCTAAATAAAACTTAGGGTACCCCCAAAATAAATTTTTCTTTATTTTCGAAAACTAAGCTCTTATAACCACTTTGTAACACCCTGGAATTTCCTAACTTCCTTCTCGAGTTTTTCCGAAAAACATATTACAAATTACAGAGAATAATAATTATTAAAACCCCTAATTAACTAGGAAAACCAAAGCATTACCGCCACCGTGATAACACCAGAGGCATTTATCAAAGCACTACAGCGGAAGACTTTAAAACCAAAACCAAATTAAAACTCAAACTCGAAAATAATCTCAAAACAACCCAAAACTAAAATCAAACAAAAACCAACTTAAAACTTTATTACACATTGGAACCATATTAATGGCCCTTCAAACCAAACTTTAAAATTCGAAAATAACAACATCAAATAATAATTAACTAATAAAACCAAAAGCAAATAAACTAGAACTACAAGGACTACAATGCAAGCATTCTCAATGCAGCCCAGCATGAATGACTTATGCCCACTTGTACCTGTAGCTTTCTCTTATTTTAGACAACTACTCGCCAAAAAGTAGGTCATCGTAGGGCCAAGTCTAAGACAAAGCCATGCACACAAAACAAACTGTCAGCAAAGCTGAGTACATAACTACTAAAGACTATGCAACAAGATCAAAAAAAGTAAAACATACATACATCTTACCGTTGACAACTCTTCACCTATGCATAGACTCAACATAAACAAATTAATTATTATATTTAGACTTTGGATTTCGCATCGAACGGGTTTCCTTTACTTTAAAATCGCCCTATTAGGCACCAACTTGGGAGCAACTCCAAGAAGGTATTACCTATGTCACATAAAGCTCCGTAATTCCGGCGCATTAAAAATATAAAAGAGTACAACGTCTTGTACTCCAATTAGATGTCATAGATCACTGTTCCATACGACTCTCTCATTGTTCATACTCAAGGTTTATACGTTCCAAGAGTTTTGGTGCGAATCCTCTTCCACTATACGTGATTAACCGGTTTAACATTGTTACGACTCACATACAACATCACATAAAAGCTTGCATAGAATCAAACAAGCCAAATTAACTATGTTTGATTTAAGGTGACCCTAAAAATAATCTTGTATGTCCTTTATTCAACTAAACTTCCTTTACCACACATTAATTGTGAGTGACTAACAATTTACCTTTTTTCTTGACCGCACACTAAACTGTGAGTGGCTACATGAATATAAATAAATATTTCCTCCATACTTCGTGTGAATAAAAACTCACTAACTACCTTTCTTGTTGATTAAGTAACTAACCAACTTAGATAACTTTCTTTCTTCTTCATTAAGTTATTGGCCAACTTTAAAAATAAATTTAATATTCCAATTACTCATGATAAATTAATAATGCTATAAAGATGGAATGTCAAACAATAAGAAAATTATACTTTCATACTAGCATACTTCTCATGCAAGTCAACCAATCAACAATTCATATACACATTCATAACATGTAAAGTCATCAACCAAACATGAATCTACTTTTACTTCGCCTTTAGTACTTACACATTTTGTGTTTTAGTGATGATCCGCCATAACTTCTAGAAGTCAACTAACTCGAAATCTCCTACATAGAGAAAAACTCAAATCTAAATTAAAACCTTGTTTACTAAGTTCTATAACAACTCTAAAATAACTTTCTATATTGGAAACTTGTCCAAAACGTTCCCTATATGGTCTCTATTCAATTCCATACTTTATTTCAATTTTTCCATAGCAAAATACCTGATTTTCGGTAATTTTCCAAAAATGACAGCTTTATAAAATTTCTCAAAAACACTTAAAACCCCTTCTAAACATCATATTTTTATTATAAAACACTACAGTCATGTTGTAAGATCATCATACAATACTTTAATTTGATGCATTAAAAATAATTATGACTAATTTTTTCACGTGCTACTATTTTTCTTAGGCGTAAACATGTGTTAAAAATTTACAGCATTATTTATTTATTCAAAACTCTTCGAAAACTCATCAAAACATCATAAATCCATCATAAAACTCTTTTACAATCTACTATTATCATCATGAATCAAATCTATGCTATACAATAATTTTTCATTAGATAAAACGTGTTCATAATTTTTGTACCATTGATTTTCATGATTATAAAATTTGGATAGCAATACAATTCAACTTTAAAACTCTTTAAAATCAATCTAAACTTCATAAAATCATCATAAATTTACCCAATAACAACTCATGATCATTATTGAAGTTTAAATCATTAAAAACCATAAAATCAAGAATTTCATAATTTCACAAACCCTAATTTGAAATTTCATGATCAATTAAATAAATTCATACTTTAAACTAAATCATAACTTTATAAAAACATGATTAAAACTATAGAAACATGATAAATCATAATTATAAACATGTAATTTGCAAGATTGAACTAAAAAGAAAAGAAGAAGAATTTTTTTTTTATCTATGTGAAGCTCGAAAATACCAAAATAGGGGAGGAGCTGGCCAACGAGGGCTGCAGGTGGTGGCGCGGCAGCAGGGGCGAACGGCGAGGGCATCAGCAGGGGACGCCGGCGACAAAATCTCCGGCGAACGGAAGCACAAACTTTTTTTTTGCTTCGGAAATCTTTTCTGTTTTTTTTTTTCTCACTTTTTGAAATCCTAAAACTTGATGTTTGCAAATTAAATCTGAAAATTTGGGTTTTAAGAGGTATTTATACGCCCCAAAGTAGGATTTGGTGCAATGAAATATTTAGGAAACTCTAAGAATTCTATTTTTTGAAACTTTTCAAAATATTTTATAAAACTTAAAATAACACAAAATATTATTTATAAACATAAAATAGTTACTTTGATAAAAATTTATTAAAATTTCCTTTCTTTAATATCTTTATTGAATTTAATTTCTTAATAAAAATATTAAAAATATATGTATAAAATACGAAATTAACTCCTTAAAATATATGAAAATATGGGGTATTACAACACACTTACTCTATAGAACTATGACATGATTGCGAATTGTGACCGAATGAACCAAAAGAATCGCAGAAAGGCTCAATACATCCTGAAAGTGCAGCCATCGCGGCTACAGATGATGGTGGAGGAGATGTACGTATTGCTAATCTTGTCGAGCTTTTGACTTTTGGCATTGATCTATGAAGCTAGAATCTCGTATTTGTCATCAACTACATGCTTTCCACCTTTCTTCGAATGTCCTCTGGGATTGCCAAACCATGAATTATGAAGAGAAATTTCTTCAATCAATTCATATGCATCATTAACTTCCTAGTTCATGAACCGACCACTAGCAGCTGAATCAAGCAATGTACGACTCTCATTTCCTAAACTGTTATAAAATGACTGGACCAGGAACCACTTCTCAAGACTGTTGAACAAGGCTATCGCGCACCTCTGAAAATTACTGAACAACTCTAACAAATATAGCTAGGGAAGTAGGGATCGAATCCTCACGAAAGCTATTAAATCCTATCAGTTCTAAAAAGTCTAAAGTGTGTAAGGGGCCTTTGTGGAAAGTTCGGTAAAAGACTACTAAAACTAAAACTAAGGAAAATGACGAGAAATTATTAATTAAATTCTTATAATGAAAACCTAGGGCAATCGGTTCAACATGATCAATCAACAAACTCATTAAACACTCACTAATCAATTCATTGGCATTCATTGAACTAGGGCTCACTAATTCTCTCGAACTTAGACTCCCTCAAAACTCCTTTACCGGCTCTCGCTCGCATAAATTCGTTTTTGCCTATTATTCAGTGGTCTAATTGTGATGATCTTACCTCTCGGCCTCGATTCCGACATTAACCTAACCTACAACTAAATCTGGCCACAATTTAATTGCAATCAATAGAAATCAATAATAGGAATTCAATTAAAAGCCAAGAATTAATTAATGAACACAAAATAAATTCACAACATGATCATAGATCCTCTAACCCTAGAGAAAAAGACTACTCACACATGGTTAAAGGAACTAAAACAAGAACAAATTTAAATAACATAATCATAAACTCATAAAAGCTAGAATTAAAACTAAATTAATTACTAATAAAACTAAATTAAGAACTAAAATAACAAAATTTATTAAACTAAACTAAAAACTAAGAAATTGAAGAGATTCATGAACTAAAAACAATTGAAAAGCATAAGGAAAGAATTTACCAAAATAATGAATGAATTGCATTAATTGAAATTGAATCTTCAAGAACAAACTAAGTGCTTCTAAAATTCTAGAGAGAAAAGAGTTTTTAGGATTCCTAAGTCTAAAAATATGCCAAAAACTAGTTAGGGTCGTGCCCCCATTACATACAGTATTTATAGGATTAGGGCTTTTATTAAAATAAACCCACGAGCAAAAACCGCGAAGAAAAGCCGAACGGGGCAAGAATTCCGCTAGCTGCGCCCGCATAGAATGATTTTGCTTTGTTCCCTGCGCCCGTAGGTGGTCTAGTTTGGCCTCTATGAAATCTCTGATCTATGTTGCGGGCGCATAGATCAAAAAGGAACTAAAGGTTGTGCCTGCATCTAGCTTGCATGACTATATTTCGACGATCCTTCTTGTTTCTTTGCTCGATTATTCGAATCTCGTTCTTGGCTTCTCGTAACTTGGCACGCATCCCGAGGCAAGCATATTTTGACTCGTTTTAGCTTCTATTGACTTCATAACTCCCTATTACGCTCATGTAACATATAAAACAAACCGAAAACCACGCGTAATAACCGAAAAAGTATAAAACATCCTTAAAAAGCTCTAAAAGTCAACTAAAGATGCTAAAATCGTTCCAAAACATAACTTAACATTACAAGACGATATTTAATCAAAATCAAGCCACAAACTTAATTATTTAGCACAAGAATCAACCGAAAATGAGGGAAAACACAGCATAAAACAAATATATCAACTGTGATGTGGGTACAATATCAATAGATCCTTGAACCTTTCCCATGCTTCATACAATGTCTCATTCGTCTCCTGGTTGAAATTTGTGATCTTGCTTTGAAGGGTTGCAGTTCGCTCTGGAGGGTAATACTTCCTTTGAAATGCAAGAGCCAACTCTTCCCAACTATTGAAGTTGTCCATATTAAGACTATTCAACCAAGTACGAGTCTTGTCCTTCAATGAAAACGGGAACATTATCCTTCTAATGTAGTCCTGAGAGACCCCGGCTTGCTTGATTGTACCACAATATTGGAGGAAATTATTCAAATGCAGCATCGGATTCTTCCATTAATGTCCCTGCAAACTAATTCCTTTCTACCATATTCACCAGAGCTGGCTTTAGTTCAAAATTTAGGGCCTCAGTATCAGGGAACTGATAACCACCTCTAACTGTTGCAGAACTGGGTTGCGAATAATCTTTCAATGATCGTGCTTGCGGTGGCGGCGACCTGCATCATTTTGTGGTATATTGTTCTCGTTGAACTGTGATTGTGCCATCTCTTCCTTATCAGAATTATCAGAAATGTTCAAATTAGCAAAGAGTTGTGACAGATTCGACAGTATCCTTTCAGAAAGAATAACTCTCCGCAATCTCCACATTCTCCTACAACTCCGCTTATGCAATGACTGTCCTTGTTCAGGATCAATTCAAACCGGCATGCAAACCTAGTACCTACACACAAAAACTGAAACTGTAGATATCCGTAAGAACTGTCTCAAAGGCTGATTGGTTCCTTGAGTCCAAAAAGAAAGTAATAAATAGAGACAATATAACCCAATTAGTAGATAATAATCAATTGCCTCCCCGGCGTCGACGCCAAAATATGATGAAGGACATTCGTATACCTATCAAAAATAACCTACAACTCTAACTAATGTAGACAAAGTAGTAGGAATCGAATCCACAGGGAAGCAACGAAATTCTACTAACTTTAAAAAGCTATTCTGCCGTAAGGTGCCTTTGAATTGGGTTTTAACTAATGAACTAATGGTTACTAGAGAAAGAATTTGACACAAAAGTATATTAATAACAAACATAGGACGTCGGTTCATCACAAATCAACCAAAGAATTGAATAAAAATTAATTAATAAACTGTTTCCCTGAACTAAGGCTCACTAATTCTCTCGAACCTAATCCTAGAAAAGAAACTACTCACACATGACTAAGAACATAGAAATCAAATCAATAAATAGAAAAAAAGTAAAATAACTAAAACTAACAAATTAATTAAAAACTACTACACTAATTAAGAACATAAAATTAGGGCGCAAAAACAAATAACAAAAATTAAAACTAAACTAAAAACTAAAAACATAAACTAAAGCAAGAATACAGACTAAAAACATAATTAAAAGAATAATAAAGAAGAATTGAATAAGAACCTGAATTGTATTGAATTGAACGTTTTAATATGTTCACAACCTAGAGAGAGAAACCTAGGGCTAAAAACTAAAAAATATGTGATAATGAATTCGTACATAAGCTTTGGAGTAAAAAGAATTACATACTAAGCCTAAAAGTAGAGAAAAACGCGTGGAAGAAGCCTCGGAGCAACCCACCCGGGTTATCCAGGCGAAACACTACCACCTGGGCGCCCAGCGCTCGACCCGGGCAAACTGCCAAGTGTGGTTTGTGCTTCGTTTTTTCGCTCATTTTCTTCTAATTACTTCTTTAATGCTTCTTTAACACTCTTAAACTTTATCAAGGCTTCCCAAATGACTTCAAGCTCTCCACTAACTCCTCAAATGCTTCAAATGGCTCAGAATATAACGATAACACACCAATTCTTGCAAAATCTTATAAAGAACACAACAAGCACTCAAAATAACAAAAATTAGTAGAAAAAGCTCAAAAGAGCTACATTAGAGCTAAAAAATCAATCGGGATCGAGGGTAAAACATGGATAAAATATCAACTTATTAGTGCATTATGACAATTTGGCCTAAGCTAAATTTTTTTACTGGAAATTACATAATTACCCTTCATTTTAAACATTAAGATGTCATTATCCTAAACTAATTAAATTAATTAACCTAATCACCCTAAAAGTAAACCACCACCACCCTTTCTTTAATATCCCTTCAGTCACCACCATCACCACCCTTATCTACGACATATACCACCTCCCTTCTTCTCTGACATTCAGTTGAAACCACCACCACCACCATATCCTTCACCCGAAATCACCATCATATCCTTCACGTAATACCACCAACACCATCCCCTCCACCTAAAACCACCACCATTACCCTTCTCTTTCCTTCATTCAAAGCCACTATCATCACCACTTTCCTTGTCTTCCTTTCCGTCAACACCACCACGACTACTCTTCCATTCATCCAAAATCACAATTGCCCAGTCTGCAAAACCATCGACAACCTTGCTGGCGTTCAAAACCACCAATCAAAATTTGAAACCACCGAAAAAAAACCCACCCTTTGTTAGTGTTCGATCTAATCCCTTCGTCTGCAATCTACTGAAACCACCCACACACCTACACTTTGATCTGCGCCCTTGAGACCAAACCTAACCACCCAACACCACCCTCTTCGACTCTTCAACTGCGATTTGTCGAAACCACCATTGCCCTTCAATTTTTCTTACTGATGTTGTTGGGGCCGATCAATTTTTCGGTGTGGGGTGGCTGTGGTTGCAGGGTGGTCGATTTTTGGTGGTGGCTGTTGTGGGTTGGTTGACTTTTGGGGGTGGTTGTGGTGTGGTGGGGTATGGGGTGATCGATTTTTTTGTGTGTGTTGGCTGTGATTTGGGGTGAGGTGGCTGCGATATGTGGGGTGGCTGTAATGTGTGATGGTTGCGGTGGAAGTGGTTGTGGTGTGTGGGGTGGGAAGCACACATGATTGTTCATCCCTAATCTAATGCAATTAACTTATCTAATTAACTCAAAGCGTGAAACGGATTTTAAATCATGGCAAAATTGTAAGAAAGTCACTTTTATAAATAATAAAACTTATATGTTGGAGCACGAAATCGTGAATAATAAAATAGATAATTGACGCGCCATGGTGGATTACTGTCTTAAAAGACAATTTCACTCTACGTCGGTGTAGTAGTCAGACAATCAGCGGCTGCCCTCTAGGATTTGCACGACGCTGAAATTTATGTGTGCTCACAAGTTCCAACTAGAACTCGGACTATTGTCCAAAAGTAACCGGATGGATAAAATGTTTGTAATTTTGTGGAGCATGAATTGAAAATTGTTTTGAGAGGTTATTCATGCTAGGGAAACAACAATGAGTTAATAGCTAGCATAAATTTAGGAACGAAGCCATAACATTAGGTGGAATGTGTAAAGAATAATCCCAAGGGCCAAAAAGAATAATTATTGTATCTTCCTTTCTAATAAGACTATTAACTGATCATAACAATGCATATGCATATCGATGTGCATAACTGTCAAATTAATGGCATTTACTATATTCCTATAAAAATGAACTGTCAAAGAGAATGGGTTTAAGAGATATAAAAGTTGAGCTCCGAAACTTACCTCCCACTTCTCAAACAAGTAGTAGTACTGAACTTTATAATAGATGATGGAATATTTTGGAATTTTATCAATGTGAAACTCTCTTTTCATTTTCTCTCACCATTGTGTGTGTTTCACTTCAAGAACTTCCAACAATCTTCTACTGGTCCGAAGATGTGAAAAGAAAGAAGGAAATTTGAAACATATGGGTGTCTGGACAATTGCATAAGTGTTAATATCTTGCGTCTTGAATTAACACATAGTGAACATCAAGGTATAATCTCTTTCCTACTAAGTGACCTTTGTCTTGAACTTAGTAGGGAGTTAAAAACCCATCACTTGAGTCACACAATTTTATTCTTTCTCACAATTTTACTCTCTATTGCAAAAAAATAAATAAATAAATAAATAAATAAATAAAAAAATTTGAATTGTGAAAGATTTATCTGTATGTTTGTTGCACTACCAAAAAAATTCTTCATGTACGAAGAGACACATTTACGATAGGCTTAAATCCCGTCATAAATAGCCAAATAGGTTGTCGTAAATGACTTGATTTCTAGTAACTCTTTAAAAGAAACAACAATAAAGAGCATTTACAACGGGATCGCGACGGGAAAATTACATTTTCGACCCCCCTTTTCTGCGACGGATTCACACTTACGACAAGTCTTTTCAACGACGGAAAAAATCATGTACGACGGGATTTTCCATCGTAAATAACTATTTTCTAGTAGTGTTTGTATTGTTTATGGTGATTAATTTGATGTGAATTTGATTAAGGGTTTGGTTGGTGGGAACAAATAGTAAATTTGATGTTAATATGTGATGAGAGGAGGAGAGAAAGAGATAGAAGATGAGGGTAATGGGAGGAACATGATGAAGGTTAAAGAAGAGAGGTTGCGAAAGCAAAAAAAAAAAGAAAAAAGGAGTGTATGCAAATATAATAAAAAATCACTAAGAAAACACAATTAGCCTTGGTCAACGCAGAAATTTGGTAGTCAACGCCGCAAATTAGGACTAAGGTGCTATTTTGCAGATAAAAAGTTTAAAGTGTCAATTTATACCTTTTTTTTAAAAAAAAAAGTGCTATCTCGCAAAAAAAAATGTTTTTTAAAGGTGCTAGCTCACAAATTTGCCTTAAATCATTAATAAATTGTTAATAACTTTAGTAAAGGGGTATCAAAAATAGAGGACAAACTTCTCTACCGTTTCCAGATGATCCTGGGATCAAATCTCATTACCTTCCTTATGGCTCCCAAACACAAAAAAATAAAAAAAATAAAAAAAAACAACTAAATACCAATGATTTTGAATATATTTAATGGTTCTAATGACCCTAATGCTCTTTTCTAAAATGACAATGGTAAAAACTAATGTAGCTTGTCTCAAAATAAATTAATAAATAAATGCGACAACTGTCATCTTCTCGAATGTCAAAGAAAAGTGATCTTAATTCTGGACTACCTTTGACCCCAATGATAAGAAAAGGCCCCAACGAAGCATTATTCCTTGATAAGAAAAAACCGCCAAGATGCAACTGCTTGATTGTTGCTTTGATGAATTTCAAATTTCGATGTTTTCCTTCCAATTTTAAGGTTCAATTCCAGTAGGGGAAAAAAATTAAAATTGTCATTGTCATCAATTTAAGCAAAATTGTTGTCATTTGCAGACAATGACTGATGATGAGAACAGAAGTATGTAACTTTTAGAATTATGGGGGGATTAAATTTTATAATAGTAAAGGAAAGGGTAAATTTGGAAAAAATAAATCTGTTAATTTTATGTTATATTATATTTAGTCAAAAATCAATCTATATTTAGTACTCCTATTAGTAAAAATAAGTTTAATTTTATAAAAAAATAAGATTAGTTGATATAAACAAAAATCAATTGAGAGTAACAAGGCCTGAGTGTAGGGGTGTTCAATCAGATCGATCCGATCCAAACCGATCCAAAAGGTTGGATACCCTACTTTTCGGATCGACTAAAATGCGATCGGTATCCGATCCGAACCAAGTCGGATATCTGATCTGAAATTTCCGAAAAATGTCGGATTGGATAACCGAATATCTAATGATCTGAAAATATACGTATGAAGTATAAAATTAATTTGAAAATACTACAAAACTACTAAATTCAATGAAATAATCCGTTCTGATTCGAGTGATCCGATCCGAAATATACACGATCCGATCCGTGAACTGACTGATCCAATCCGAGAAGCCCAATTTTTCAAGTGTTTCGGATATCCGACAACAAAAAGTGTGATCCGTATCCGATCTGATAAGTGTCGGATACCCGATCAGGTAAGTGTTAGATATCTGATCCGAAATATCTGAAACCAAATAGTTATAAAAATTATCCGACTTTCTCTTATCTGATCGCTCGGATCACAGATCGAATTATTTTGAACAGCCTTACCTAAGTGGGAGGTATTCAGGAAGTAAGACAAGCATAAATATTGCAACCCTACTTTTAATTTAATGACTGGGAACGCCTAAAATCAGGTTTTTTCAGGTTAATATTATATTCTTTAGACTATGGAAAGGGTCATTGCATAGTGTGAGTACGCTTGGTTTGGAACAGAACTCTAATAAAGGCCAACATCTGCACTACGTAGAGTCTTACAGACCCGAATAGTCGTGTTCCCTAAGAGGCTAGATATGTCGCGTAAAAAAACTAACCAAATATAAATTTTTCCTACTTTCTTATAAATTAGAATAACGGTAAGTAACGATCGTATCCACAAGGAAAAGGGACGAGTTTATATAATTAATATTGCTATTAATCACCTAGATTTCTTTAAATAACTAATAATCGAACCAAGGGAGGCTTTGTGGTTTGTTTTATAAATTTCAAAACTAAAACTAATAAATGTTAACTAAGTCAAAATATAAGGATTAAATTGGGTGTGAATGATATTCACTGTAAACTAGTTTATCGATCGAAGTACCAAAAACGTATCTACAAAATTATTAATTAAATTTGTCAAAGATCGAATCCTTCGTTCTCCTAAACTTGGTCAAGTAAAATGACCCGCACTTTACAAAGTCCTAAGTATTAATCTATCTCTACGATTAGCGTTAAGGTTAAACTAACAATCACTCAAGATTTGAGAACCAATAATATTACCCAAAGCTTAAACAAGCGTTAAATTATGAATAACTTGTCCAAGTTTACTAAGTTCGAACACTAAGAATCCGCAAAGTATAGAACTTAGGTGCTACAAGTGGATAATGAACATAATAATCCGATTATAGTTCAAAACCTAACCAATAAATAATAACGACTAGTAATACTCCTAGCAAACACAAGTCAGCTTCATGAAATTTAAGCATAAACTGACAATAATCAATAACAAGAGTACATAAGAATTTGATGATTTTTTTTACAATAAACTGCTTAGAGCTTCTATCAAATGCTCCCAATAAAGTTTAAGCTACCATTTTCATAACCATGCTTAATCCATAACCATATATCCAAAATACATCAAGAACAATTAAGGAAAGAAAACTAGATCTAAAATAAAGCAAAAGTGTTTTTGTTACAAACTAAAGATGAAACTAGATAATGAGAGTATGAATATCTTCTTAGGTCAAAGAAATATCTCTCTATATATGGTAGAGAAGGAAAATGTGAAAGCTAAAATATCTAATGACGAGCAAGTTGCAAATACGCTAAACCACTCACAGTAACAGGGCCGTTTTGCGAGTCGCAAGCTAGCGTCGCGAGTAGTGAGACAAAGTCGCAAGGTACGACCAAAGTTGTCACGAATTGCGATGAGCTAATGAAGTCCTGTGCACAAATCCCTAAGAGTTTTAGGAAATATTGATCATTGTGACTCATTTGCACCTTTCGAAACCTGCGTACCATCTCAGAGTAAAATAGCCATAACTCCTAACTAAACAATTGCATTAGTAGTTGAAAAACAAATGCATTCGTCCAAAATTCGCTAGTTGATCTTTAGTAGAGACATTAGTAACTTGCAAGGTGCCATTGTGCACTTGTTCACGAATGAAATAATATGCAAGAGCTAAATGTTTCATCTTGGAGTGGAATACGGGATTTGCACTAAGATTAGTAGCACCAAGATTGTCACAATAGATGGCTGGAGTATGAAAAGGTCGGACTCCTGGTTCACTTAGCAAATTTCGAACCCACATTAGTTCTGTAGTGGTGGGTGGTGGAGGCTACAGCTCGATATTCAGCTTCAGTAGATGATCGAGCAAGAGACCTTTGCTTTTTGGAGCTCCAAGTAATGGAATACATCCAAGGAACACAACTTGATCCATGGTAGAAGTATAATCATCTTTATTACCTGCCCAATCCGCATCAGAAAATGCATGAAATGTTAGAGACGAATCTCGAAAGATAGTGATGCCTTTGTCCAGTGTGCCACTTAAATAGCGAAGAAGTCATTTTAGAGCAGTCCAATGTGTACTTCTAGGCTTATGTAAGTACTGTGAGAGCTTGTTGACGACGAATGCAATATCGGGCCTTGTAAGAGTAAGATATTGAAGACTACCCACTGTTGACCTATAATCTCTAGGTGTGTCTACCAATTCCCCTGAGGTCATGGAGGGCACATTATTAACTACCATTGGAGTGGGAGTTGGCTTGGCATTAGTCATGTTCAAGCGCTCTAAAATATCAATAATATATTTCTTTTAACTTAAAAAAAGTCCTTGTGGTGTTTGTTAGACTTCTACGCCCAAAAAGTATGATAATGCTCCAAAGGTCTTTTAATGCAAACTTGGTTGCCAAGCTTTTAATGAATTCACCAAGATTGTGAGCATTTGGTCCACTTACAATAATATCATCCACATAAACTATCAAAAATATAGAAGTGGAATGATGCATGGTGAATAATGCATTATCAGCTATATAGCGCTTCAAACCTGCACCAAGTAAAAAATTTGTGAGCTGGATGTACCAATTTCGAGGAGCTTGTTTAAGACCATATATGGCTTTACGAAGCTTACAAACATGGGTTGGAAATTCCGTATTTATGAAACCTGGAGGCTTGAAGGTTAACGTGAAGAAAGGCATTGTTAATGTCATGTTGATGCCAGTTCTTGGTAACCGCAAGACTAAGTAATGTTTGTATTGTAGAGGGTTTAACAACTGGACTAAACGTTTCATTATAGTCGAGTCCCGATCTTTGTTGAAAGCCTTTTGCTACAAGACGAGCTTGATATCGCTCAATAGAACCATCTGGATTGTATTTAATACGGAACACCCATTTGCATTTAACAAGATTACGAGTGTTTTCTGGGGAAACTAAGTCCCAAGTGTTAAGTTTATGAAGAGCCATGATTTCATCTTGCATGGCTTGCCTCCAAAGTGGGTCTTTTAAAGCTTGGGTAACACTCATAGGTTCTGTGGGTTTGGTTTGAACAATGGTATGGTGTAGATATTTTGGATTTGGCTTATGGATGTTATTTTTGGATCGTGTTATAATAGTAATGGTGGGTGGTTGTATGGTGGAGGATGTAGGTTGTGGATTTTCGAAAGTTAAAGGTGAGATGGTGGGTTCCATGTTAGTAGTAGTAGTAGTAGTAGGAGAATAAGAGTCTTGTGACATAGGGGATGGTGAGGGTGAAGGAGGAGAGTCATGTGAGCTAGATGATGTGTTTGGCAGAGGAGAATCTTGAGAAGTGTGCTCATGAGATGTAATAGAAAGTGAGCTAGTTGAGTCACCATGGGTAGTAGTACCACATGAATTTGTCGAGGAAACAATAGGTAATGCTAGTGTGCACCAAGTTTCAAGATTTGGAATGGGAGGTGTATTTTTTTTTTGATTAGTAAGACGTAAATATGGAAAATCATTTTTAATAAAACGAACATCACGAGAGGTGTAAACTTTATGTGTGAAGGGGTCAAGGCAATGATAAGCACTTTGAGATTTTGAATAGCCAATGAAAATGCAAAGAGTGGATTTTCGATCCAACTTGTGAGTGGCATATGGACGAAGTCATGGATAACATAAGCACCCAAAACTTCTAAGCTTAAGATAATTGGGAGGAATTCCAAAAAGACAATGAAAAGGAGATTTATTTAAAGAGTGGGCGTGGGAAGTCTATTGATAAGATAGGTAGCACTGGTGAAAGCATATAGGACCAAAATTCCACGGGTAAATGAGCATGATCTAATAAAGAGAGTCCGGTTTCAGCAATGTGACAATATCGTCTTTCTGCATATCCATTATGTTCAGGAGTATGTGGTGGCGAAGTGAGATAGGAGACACCATTTAAGTGAGAAAAGATTTTAATGCTTGATACTCACCCCCATTATCCGAGTAGATAACTTTGATGGGTTTCTCAAAAATAAAAATTCTTCCAAAGCTTTGAATTTAATAAAGATATCTTTGGTGTCAGATTTATTTTCAAGAGCATAAAAGCAAATATATTTAGTACAAATGACATAGTATTTGTACCCATCTAATGAATAAATTGGAGATGTCCAAAGGTCAGTGAAAATATGTCAAGTGGAGCATGAGAATATAAGGAAGACGTATTAAACAGGAGCTTATGGCTCTTATTACAATGACTTGAAGTGCAATGAAAAGAGAAATCACCAATAACATAAAGTTGAAAATGGGACACTAAAGTTTTTTAGGTAGAAAGTGAAGGATGGCCAAGTCGATGATGCAAATCGATAGCCGAAGCTTTGACACTAGATAATGCAAGGATAGATGGAGATGAAGTTGGCCACTCATATACGCCATTTTTAGTTGGTCCTTGAAGCGAGGTGCCACCGTGAGACGATCCTTCACAACGAAAGAATTAGAAGAAAATTCAATGATTAGATTGTTTTCAGAACATAATTGTGAAATAGAAATTATATTACGAGACATAGTGGGAGCACATAAGACATTAGAAAGAGATAAGGATTTAGAAGAGAAAGTAGGAAGAGAGATTGAACCGGTATGAGTGATAGGAATGCCCGAGCCATCACCAATAACTATCTCCTCTGAACCATCATAAGGATGATGTAAGGAAAGATTAGAGAGATCATGGGTAACATGGTGTGATGCGCCAGAATCAAGGAGCCATGGGGAGGAATTACGACCATGAGTGGTAGCTATGTGGGCTTGGGGATTGGATTGATTAAAGATGGGACAAGGAGGTGGTTTTATGGATGGGAATTTTTCTTGAAATATCGGACAATATTGTAGGGAGTGCCCATGGGTGTGACACCATTGGCATTTTCCTTGATAACCACGAGTAGAAGTATTAGTAGTACGTTTGGAGGTGTTATTAGTGTGAGAGTTGTGATTGAGACGAGATGGGTTATTAGTGGGTTAAAATTTGGTTGAGGTGGCATGAACAGTGATTGGCGTAGAGGGAGGTTGAGATTGGCTTTTGCCTTATGATGGCAAGCTCACGGTGCAGTAGCTTTTCATGTAACTCATCAAAAGAAATGGGTGTATCTGTGACTTAGATAGCATCAATAATAGCTTTGTAATCTTCATAATTAAGACCATCAAGAATTTTATCAATAATATCTTCTTGAGACATGGGTTCACCAAGGATTGCTAGTTGGTCTGTGCAAATTTTAATTTTTATAGCATTCATATACTCAGTGATGGATTGTGAACCTTTGGAAATATTTTTGAGGTTAGCCTTAATAGATATTATGTGACCACGAGATTGTTTAGCAAAAGTATTTGCTAGTGTATCCCATATGCATCCTTTGTAGTTGCGGAGCGAGAGACAAGTGGTACAATATTGGATTCCAATGTACCAATAAAGGCACCAAAAAGTAGTTTATCTTGCCTAACCCATGTAGTATGAGCACGATTAGATGTAGTAGTAGTGTCTTTTTGAATAGTAGGAGATGGTAAAGGATAAGTACCATCCAAAAATTTAAAGAGAGGTAATTTGTGGTGTTAAGCTTAATGATATTGCTGAGATTGACCACAAGAAGAGGTGTTTGTGGGTCAATGTTGTTTGGAATGGTAGTGGAAGCCATTTCAACAATTTAGTTGGAAAAAAAATGGTGGGATTCAAACCTGCTCGTATACCATGAAAGATAATTGTATATATTGAATGGTATTATAGAATGTTACATAAGAAGTTACAACACATATAATACAGTAGAAGTGAACTTGAGAAGATAAATAAGTAAACAAATCAATCCTAAGAAACTACAGCTAAGGGATTGATAACATAAGATAGTAAATAGGCTATAATCAAGGTAATTATATGCACCAAGGATTACGAGAATAATATTAGTCAAAATCCCATGATTGTCTCTCAATACATTATTATATTAAATCCCTTGATTATCTCTAACCAGCACCTTTATCATAGTATTTAACAGGAAGTTCCCGAAATCATATCCTCGAACGGACTAGAAGATGGACAAAAGTTTGATTTCCATTTAAAATAAAACCAAGTTTCACCAAAAAGGGCTCTTTCAAAATCATTTTGGTCGGAAAAATCTAAAAATATAAACATTTCGACCAATGCCAATCACTTCCAATGTGCCCTTACAGCGCCACATAGCACGAGTCCCCAAAGACATGGGGAGAAAGAATAAAAGAGAGACTCAAAATTAAAAGAAAGAACTAAAACTCAAACAAAAACAACATGGTCACAACAAACAACTCCAATAGTCCTAAATCCCAAGGGGATAAGGGTTCCCCTGGTATCAAGTGAAGTGATAGGTTGAACAAAGGTGAGGAATTTTTTTCAGAGAATTCTTTTGTTTATTTCTATAGAATTCTAAGTTTGGTCTCATATGTTGATATGTATTTCTTTGTAAATAAAATTATGGAAATACACCCTTAGGTACAAACTGACTTTTTGCACTATTTATCTTGCAACTTTGAGTCAATTTAGTGCTTAATATATAAGATAAAATAGTCATATAAGATCTTATTTGATTTGTTTCGGTATAAAAAATATATAATTTTTTATTATAAGTTGATATATTAATACCGTAAAGGAAATGTAACAACTAAGGGACACTCTAGCACAAAGTAAAAGCAAAGCAATTCCAAATTCCAAATTCCAAATTCAGGTTAACTATGATCGAAAAGCAAAATGAAAGACAGCATACAAACGGTACACCCCAATCCAATTTAAACAGACACAAGGTAAAATTCCTGCAGCAGTTGGAAAATAAAATTCGAACACTCTACCAATTGTGCTAATCAAATTCTAACAATCCCCAAACAACCGTTTTAGTATAGTAATAAAAGTTATGTAGCAACATGAAAATAAAACCAAACCCAAAGACATACCTTTTGTGGTCGGTGCTTGCTCGTGCTTACATTAACAGCGTCAAAAACCGCCGGCAACCTTCACATATGCAGTTGCTCTTCAGCATCCCATTGATAGCATTGGGCCCTAATTCGGCAGCCCAACGCTAAAGGACAGATCAGCGCAAAGACGGTGAATGGAGAGATGTAGATAAGGCCGCCGAATAAAATGAGGTAAGGGAGAAGGAAAAAAAAAACCATAAAAAAGAGCATTAAGTAGATGCAAAGCACCCCTCTTCCGGGCATTTTAGATTGTAAGGGATTTAAACCTCAAACCCACATGGATTCCACCAAAATTTAAGACGCTCAATACGGACCAAAACACAAAGTGAAAGCGATGATGATGATGTTAAACATTCAGCAACTCAGCAATCACATAGAAAAACATTATAAACTAAATTCCAAATCACCAACGTGAAACAGATAATAAAAAACTTATTAATATGCAACACAGTATATTATAATTGTAATAATTGCAAACTTCCTACAAATCCACAAACAAACGAAACTGAAAGTGGCACATTACATGACAACAAACGAAAATTCAATCAACCAATCGATCACTAAATCAATCAGTACGACTCTTCAACCTGTCAACTCGTTGATTCAAGGCCTCAATCTTAACAACCAAAGCAGTAACAGAGTACAAGATCCAGTAAAAGATAAGTGCAGCAGCAATCAAAAGAGCGTTACGCTGAGACTTCATGATAGATTTCTGGTGACGAAGGAATTCAGTAGGTGTACAAGAATCAGCTTCACAAGAAGGACGAGTTTCGTATTTCCAATAAATATCCATCAGAAGGAACAAACAAAACGGAACAATTGAAAGAAACGGTTTCAGAAGATTGCGAGTTACGGCGATTAAGCCCTTCCGAAGACCGTCGAGGCCTGGAAGTGTTAGGAGGAGTACCATGATTGCTTCTGCTCCTGCTGCGTACCCAAGTACTACCCATTCTAGCGCCATTGATGAAAGATGATTAATTGATTGTTGCAAGGATTATTTATTGATAATGGCGAAACTTGAGTTTTTTTTTTTTTTTTGGAATGGTGGATGAAACCCTAGATCTGGTTTAGTTGGGATGTTTAGGTATTATGAATTACGAGAGAGAAAAAAGGGTTGTCCGACACATGTTTATGGTTTCGTTATCCCGCGTGGTATGTACTTTAGGTGATTTACGGCCTTTTGAGTGACACTACATTAGTTCCGGTTAAATAATTTATGTGTTATATAATATATGTATTTAGTGGATGCCTATTATACCCCTATGATTATTCTAGTATATTCTACATACTAGGTTTATAATTCTCTAAGGAAACCCTAATTGTTTCCCATGTCTATATATATGTATGTACTCCCTCATGATTTAATAATATGAATATGAATCTATTATTTCCTAATACTCTCCTCTAAAACTCTCTTTCTATAACACGTTATCAGCACGACTCTCTCCAAAGGTTTATGAATTGATACACCATTATTAAGTTCTTGGTACGCATATTCACATCATGTAAGACTCAAATGAGAGTTCTTGGGTTGTATCGATCAACTCATATATACACCGCGTTTGAGGTACGCATATATTTATGATTTATTGGTTTAATATATTAATAAGTTTTGAATGTTTATTAGATTGATAATATATGTTTTTCAGTTAATGTAGTTGATCATGTACGAAAAAAAAATGTTGTTCTATCATTATGTGACTAAAGGCTTACCAAAGGCACTTGGTATGTTAACACGTGATAAGTTAAAACTCATTATCAAGTCATTGGCATTTCAAAGATCAACCATAAGTGGGTTACATCGTTATAGTAAGTAGATTATGTTTAATAGACAAGTCATGTTTTTATTGGGGTCTGTTGAATGTCGTGCACAAGGCCACACAGAATATGAAACCGACAACTGCACAATATTGTCTCAAACCGGTTATTGAATTTCTAGAAGAGACAGTTTTAATGTGAATTTATAAAACACATGTGTGATGTACATCATAAGTTAGAGAAGGATGGTTTTCATTAATTAATATCATCTCCAGAAGAGAAACCAAGTAGTTTGTGAATATATCTCATCTAAGCATCTGCATTTGTTAATAACTCTTCTATTAGATGAAAATTTTTTGCACATGTAACTGAAATATACACTAACTTTGGTTAAGATATGACTCCTATATTTAAAATTTAAACCACTTAGGGGGAGAGAATTGGGATAAGTTGGCAAAATTACTAAATTATAAAGTGATGATCCCTATAATGAAGAGTTTGAGAAATTAATTGCCAACTTTTGTCTATATATTTTAAAAATATTTGGGCACGTCTATTGTTTTATTGTATTCATTAGGTTCTCATGTTACACTAGCATTCAAGATCATGTTGGGCCATATTATGTATATACATGAGAATAAATCTTTGCCAATAATACTTGACATCACTACACCCTAATGTAGGTTGTGCTAGATCGGTTTTAAAAACAAAATAAATATGTAATATTAAGGCAAGAAGTGCAGTTGACACTATTGAAAATGTAACGGGTATATTAATGCCAATATGTTTGCCCCGAATGGGTAGTATAGATATCGGAATTATAACAGATGGCCTATGAGTTAAGTAACTTAGATGGTAATAAAACGACTATGGACCAATGGGAGAAAATGTTATTCCAGATATCATCTGTAAAATAGCATGCAATTAACATCTTGAAAAATGTGGACTACCGGTATTGATGGAAACCGGATTTATGCATATGCAAAACGTAGGGATTTCGAGAACAGAAGGGATCTGAAAATATATCACCTTTTATGTCGAACATTTGCGGAGAATGATCAAAGCTTATCAGGCCTTGAAGTCCAACTAAAGGTGAAATATGATTATCATCAAGGACGCATAAGTCCAGCATATAGTTTGTAAAATTCACATGTACAGTTGTCTTGCAAGTTTTTTTTAGTTTAACATTATTGTGATGTGTGCGTCGTAGATAAACCGCATTAATTCATTGCATGTGTCAATTAGTGAGTAGAATGCAAACTCATTAATATACTGAGTATAGTTTATGGCTCAAAATTTGTTCATATTAACTTCACATCTCATCCATATTACATGTTACTAATTTTATACAATATTGGAAGATATACGTAAAATTTGGACCATTCATATAGTAAGTTGTGTTTACATTAGTAGAAGATTTATACATGAAAAATCTTATACTCCAATGGAAATTATTTTGTGCTGAACTTCTAGAATGACTGCGTTTTAATAGCCTGTTTTGTGGAATTATGAATAAAAAGTTTCATCGAAAGGCTTGTACAAAAAAGGACATATTCAATATCTATAGTTGGCTTCAAGTTCTATACAAAGTTATTTTGAACAACACCTCAAGGTGACAAATGGGGACATATATTCATCACTCCTGAAGAGTTAAGACTAAATTAAAACACTAAACCTGGAGGTTTGAGTATGTTAGGTGCTAAATCAGAATCTTATTTTTCATTGAGAACTGGGTCGTATAAGATAAATCCTCTGTAATGTGTGGTCGACAAGCTGCAAGAAGAACCATTTTAACTAATAAACTTATTACTTAAATGTAATTTAACTCATTTACCATAAATTGAAATTTGTTGATTATATCACAGATTGCATATAAATATAATTATTCAATATGTAATTATTACAGTATTTTATATTACCTTCCAGAAGAAGGCTAGATATAAGTTTATTGACAAATTAGTAATAGTTGGCAATTTAACAACGATTTGAAGTACATATAAACACAACATATGTATTATTTTCAAAAAGTACGGAGAAATGAAATATCTCTAGGTTGAAGATTGAGTCCAATCAGGAGGATCAACTAC